>CATIWR010521391.1:0-34044 GCA_949677035.1 Omphalea diandra | reverse complement strand
GTAAACTTGTTTATTTTATCTCCCAAAATAGCTAATTCTCTCCATCCTCTTTGTCCACGCATCATCTCATCCATTCTGGAAGAACTCAAAAAATAACATCATGAGTAAGCATTATTTTCATGGTTCACAGCATCTTATTTATCTTATATGCTTCAGAATAAGAAGAGAAAAGTTACAAAGATATAAAACTCTAAATGACCGAATATTGATAAGAAAGGATCAAACTTTCTGAGATATGTAACACCAACTTCTAATTTTTTTCAATTCAATATATGAAAAATGCTGGTTAAAAATGCACAATCAAGGATTGGAAAGATGGCAGCATCATTTATTGGCATGACCACACAAATAATGTCTATTAAAAAACACCAGGTCATATGGCAACATTATTAGAGAAATGACCAGATTATCCACTTAAATAGAGTGCCAAGGAGAATAAAATATGAAGAATCCTCCAGTAATTAAATGAAGCAACCTGAAAAATGCTTTTTGCACAGAAGTTCCAATATCTCCAGCTGAATAAGCTTCATTCCTAAGAACCTGCTGATGAAGAAACTTGGCACAGAATTTTGCAACTACTTTACCTGCAAGTTACTGGAACAAGGTGAGTACTGAGTAGCAATTAAAAGCCAATCACTACCAAAACACTTCATGAAAATCAAGTTGTAGACATAATGACAATCAGATGGTAGTCAATGCCATGTACAAGCCCACAAATCATGTGTGCACTTGGAATTAGTAGGCTATCCTCAACATACAAACATTTAAAAAATAAATAAATAGCAGAATCCTTGGGAAAAAAAGAAATTCATAAGCTGCAAAGTATCATTTTTTAATACATGCAGCCATTTCATGTGCACAGATATAAATTTGATTTGGCTGAAAAGGAAAATTGATGCAGATCTAGGTTGAGCACAAAACAAAAAATCAAAGAAATCTGAAAGAATGATAGAAGTTATGGTTCTAAAAATACCAGAAAAAATAATTTGGAAAGGAAAAAAAAAAAAAAGAAACAGAAATTTCAGATCCCAATGACTTCTTAGTAACTTTATCTGACATATAGATTTTCATTAGACAGATTAATTTGCTTCTTGATAACCATATCATATACTTGGATATGTGTGCCAGAAATGTAAGCATAATTTGAAACATAAGCAAGTGAAAATGGGAATAAAGATTCATTGGTGAGAAACCTACTCCAAGCAATCACCTTTCCAGAACAAAACACTGTTGAGAATAATTTGATTATTCATTTTAAAAAAAACAGAATTTGAGATCAACTAAACAATAGCAAACCAGTAACAGTGCACAATCAAAGAGAAAATACATATTAGGGAGTAAAAAATGGTTCAGTATAACATATACTAATACTTGAACCTTCTAACTCTTACCTCCATGGCCATCATAAACACCAAAGAATGAAGTGGAAGCATCCAAATCAGGCAATGCAGCATGCTAAGAAAAAAAATAAACAATAAAAATAACTAAAAGCTTATTGGCCATGTTATTAAAAAGAAAACTGCAGAACACAATGTTAAAAGGTATGTTCTAAATTTCAAAATCCTAATTGGTTATGGAGGTAAGTCTATTATTTAGAGCATGCTTAGCATTGCTGCTGTAAAAAACTGATTTTGTTCGTTTAACAACAACATTTTTAAATTTTAAAAATGCTTTTAGATACTCACAAAAAGTATTTTGGTTATATTGTCAACCAAATTCAACAACTATTGGCAAATCTTCAAATATTAGCTTCGTTCAAAATCAATTTTTCACTCACAAAACTCATTGAAAAAATCTAAAATCAATTATAAAAAAGATTCTTTTAATTTTTGGTCCAAAATCAGCTATTGGCAACAGCAATGCCAAATATACCCTTATTAGTACAAGAAAATCACTGATCTTAATAGCTTGTGTAAAAACCAGTGGATGAACAAACAAAGAAATATTGCCCAAAAGTAACTTTACAATATATCAGGTTCCAGTTAAGGAATAAATGAGAGCAAGCTTAATGGAATTCATCATCTGCAGTAATCGTATGACACAATAATTTCACAGATTGCCTCTTAACAGCATCACAATATTTAAGGATGCCAATGCACATGCTAAAATATCCAACAACCAATTATAGGATCAAAGTGCCAAACTTTGACCATAGAACATGCAGGATTAATTACTTACAGCATCTTCCATGGTTGCACGCCAACCTTGCATGGATGATAAACCGTATCTGAGTCTATCATTCTCACCATCCTCTGAGAATTTCTCAGTTTTAGGAGAGCTAAGGTATATACCCATCTCTATCTGAAAGACAAAAGAAAGTTGCTATGACTAAGGATGAGAAGAAAAAACACGGAAGGCCAAACGAAAGAATTTCAACCAGCAAAATGCAAACATAAAATCCTATTATTTACCACATCACGAATAGCTTAGCCAAATTGTTCTGTTCTGTTAGTGAAAAATTGAAGTTCAGTCTATGTAACATGGGTTTTTTATTTTTTTTGGTGTACGTAAACTGAATCAAAGTCTTAATTAACTCAAATAGTAATCATCACTCCCCACCCCCTTCTTTTAGTATGTGTTTCAAAATCAAAACTGAACCAAAGTCTTAATTAACTCAAATAGTAATCATCATTCCCCACCCCCTCCTTTTAATATGCGTTTCAATATCAAGACAATAATTCCCAAATCGCAAAACATTTCTATTCTAAGAATTCTCATATAAAAAAACTCAGATTAATTCATTTGTTGACCAAATCAAATATGAAATCAACAGAGTAGTAGCACAGACAAACAATTTAGATCAGTCCAGATGATCACGGCTGAAAAAAGGCCAACCGTCATCCAAATGCAATAACCACCAATCAAGATCCAAGATCAAACTGAATCAGGCAATTATAAGAAACCCAGAAACCACTTTGAGATGCATTCATTTGAATTCACACAATATTCAGATAAGAGAATACACCTCAAGAAAACAAGGAATACATCCAAAAGAGCAACAGTCAAGATGCACTCAAATAAGAAAAACACAAGCAGTAAAAGGGACAAATCTTTTTACTTAAAGAAGGCTTTTTTTATCAATAACAAAGTCAAATTAAAATGCAATTAATCCAATACGACAAGATTTATAAGCGTATTATGGAATTAGAAAGATTCAAAAAAAAAAAAAAAACTACCTGCCCAACTGGGCCTGTGTACGGATATGCAGATCAGAAGCAAATAGCGAGTGGAAATAAAAAAAAAAAAACAAGCAAACAAACCAGAACAGAACAGAAAGCAAGCTAATGGTATTTAGAATTGAATGGTTTCCAAAACTAATCAAGACCCATTAGAGACACCAAGGAAACAGAAAAGAAACAACAAGAATTGGATAACAAGAGCGAGAATTCAACAAAGAAAATGACAGATATATATATACACAAACTTGATTGAAGAGAGATGATATTTTTTGGGGACAAGTGACTGTTAGTAGACTCGTGGGAGAAAATGGTTATGGCAGTTTTTTTTACTTTTTTTTTAATCTAGAATTAACTATTGAGTTTTGATAACGTTTATTAGTAGTTTTTCGTCAATCAACAATAACTATTAAACTTACCTAAGTTGAATCAAACTGAAGAATAGAATATAAATTTTAATATAAATATTATATATAACTTAAAATATATACATTAAATATTTTGTAAATAATATATTTATTAAAATTATATATTAAGAAATTACATAATTATATTATGTATAATATTAACATTAATTATAATATTATTATATCATATATTGTAAACATATAATATTTTATACAATAATAATTATAAGTAAATATAGTTATAACAAAACATGTATAATTTTATTTTACATATAATTTAATTATATACCATATCATGCACTATTTATATATAATTTATAACTATATTATTTATATAATAATCTTAATTTAATATATTGCATCAATTTTATTTTTTAAATAAAATAATAATATAAAATTTTTATAAGAGAAATTAAATTTATTTGAGTACGAAAATTGTATTTTTTAATTTAAAATTAAAATCGAATTGAATTGAATTGAATCAAATTAGAGCAATAAGAATTGAATAACTGAATTGATTTTTTCAGTTCAATTTAATCTTATTCTTTCCCTATCTTAGCCCTTTAATTTCTGAAACACCGATAATTTAATTTAATCTTAATACTTTTTAAAATACCGAATTAAATCTGACCATACTCATTCCCAGCAACAATTGGGTTTGACTATTAGCTATCTTTGATTTGTTATTAAAATGGTCGAATAATCAATTCTTTTTTTTTTTTAATTTTAATCTAACCCTTGGAATACAATCTCAATTCTTTAATGAGATTTGAGAATCTAAATCCTTCATTTGCTGCAATGAATAGCGAATTGTTATTTGCACCAATCTTTTTTAATTCCATCCATCTAAACTCAATAATGAAATGTATATTTCCAAATATTATTTTCTCTTTAATTTTTTTCAAGATTTATTTTTGATATGAAATAGATATATTATTGTTAAAATAATAATGGAAAATATGCAAAAAAAAAATTGTTAGTAAAGTATATTGTGCACGCCAAGTCAAGAAAAAAAATATTAATAACTGTCTAGACAAAATTATTATTATATTCATAACTAGTCATATTTAAATATTATATTACTCTTTTTTATTAAATATAAATTGATATGTATATAAATGTGGCATAGAATTTTCCAAAAAATTACTATTTGGCATGACATTTTGTTTACAATCCATTTTAGAAGATGTATTGTTTTTTATATAACATGCATTAATAATTTAAAATCATATCATGTGAGATAATATAAGTTAGAGAAAAACAAACAGTAAGGTGATTAACAATAATTAAAAATAAAATATCTTGTGCGGAATATATATATATATATATAAAATAAGTTTTTGAGCTTAGCTAACGTGCTCAGTATTGAAATGCTCCTCTTAATAATGATATTTAACATGTAAAATAACTTCAAAAAAATTGTGGAGGCTCTCTTTCTTAAATTTTTTCTGTATGATTTTTGCCGTTAATTTTAGTTTGAAATCGTCGTTGGTTAACCAACAATAGTTCTCTATTTTTTTTTTCTTTTTATTATTTTTTATTTTTTATTACTTTTAATAAATTTAAATTTGTCATTCTATTGATAAATTTATCATTTGCTTTTCTTTTTTTATTATCTGGAGTTATATACCGTTTTGTAGATATTTTATTATCTTTTGTGGATGATTTATCCTCTTTTATGAAAAAATTTTCATTTTTTATGGGCATCTTTTCTCTTTATGTGGGTTTTACTTTATATCTTTTGAATGAAAATGGTATTTATTGATTTTTTAAAATATTATTGATTTACTTTATGTGATAATTATAATTGATCAAAATTTTACAATAATTTTATTTAAGAGTTTCATTCAAAATAATGTTATGATATCAAAACAGTTTCGAAGTCATGCAAAAGATATCCTTGGTGGTGCATTGAATCATTGAAACCATTGTGTTAGATTTAATCATAATTTTTTAATAATAATATATTAGACTGTAGATGTCATATGACTATTAAATTGAATTAATGATATTATTTTAAAAAAATGTAAATTAAATTATTTTTTATTTTTAAATTTAAAAATCTTAATTATTGATTTTTAGTATTAAAATTTAAAGATTTTATAGTGATAAAAATTTTTAATCTTAACTAGTGTCATACTTACAATTACACTAAAATACAAATTAATTATTTATTTTAATAATGAAATTATTAATTGAGTTAATGTTAGTTATATAAAAAAGAGAGATTATTATTATACTTATTGAGCATAAGGGAAAATAAAATGGATTTGAACCATATTATATTTGTTCACATTCACATTGATAGTGCAACCAAAATAAAAGGAAGGCTAATGCTACTCATATTTATTTTCTTATGAAGATTTAGGATTTTCTTTCTCACTTTTTTAAATCTGATTTATTTTAAATGTATTTAAAAATTACTTCAATTTTTTTTATTTTGAGGATACCTCTGAATTTTAACCCATTATACTATTTAGTCTTTTATTTTTAAAAATTATACTAAAACATCCTCTACTTTTATTTTCATTAAAAATTTACCTTCTTCCTTCAAAAATTTACACTTTTTTGTTAGTTAAATAAATAAAAGTCAACAAAATACATCTTTAAATTATAAAATTTCACAATTACCCTTAAAACATAATATAACAAACACTAACTTCGCCAGTTGAATCAAATCAAAACCCTTATTCTTCATCACCGTCATCATCGTCATCTTAAACATAACTAACCCAACAAAAACCACTACCATCATCATCATAATCATCACCTCACCCACTCAATCATTAATTTCATAATAACCTAACAATAATCCTCCATCATCATCATCTCACCCACTTAATCACCCAACATAACCTAACCCTTTTTCATCGATTTTGCATACATATTCCCGCTTCACATGTTGCCATCCTCTTCAATTGCTATTGGATTTGTAATAAGGAGAATAGTCAAATCGAGAGACCTTCCTACCCTATTGAGATGCAAATGATTATTTCTTTGAGGTTCCTCATTGGCCTTGGTGCAGATCACCTCCTTTTAAGGCAGATTCACTTGGTAACAAGAGATAGGATTTTAGGTGATGAAAGGAGGTCAAACTAAATCACCTTCGATTTACAAAAATTTTGTGCCTCTTTGAATGCCTCTAATGAGTTAAAGTTTGAGTGACGCCCTTGATGGAGGTTTGGATTTGAATGGAGGAAAAAGGGAGTCAAAGTGGATCGAATCGGTGTTGGGCAGTAAATGAAAGGACGGTTGTCGAGGACTCCATTGAAGGTTAAGGCAGTGCTGGCAGAGGAGACAATGGTTTCGTATTGACAAAGGAAGACTTTGGGATTCATAAATCTGTTGTTTTCATTCTTATTTTTTATTTAATTCTTGGAAAATTATTTTGATTTTTGAATTTGATGGTTGCTTTTTATCTTGATTGTTGTTATTGATCTTGATTTTTGAATTTGAAGTTTTATTAATCAGATCATTCTTAGTTATTCTGCGAGCGACGAGTTTCAAGTTTCTTGATCTTTTTTTTTAATTATTTTTTGGATTTTGATTGTGATTTTTTGGGTTTTGATTTTACTTGTTTTCAATTGAAGGTGTGAATTGATTTCCTTGGAGCATATATGCGTGGAAAATGTGAATTTAAGATTGTAAATAGATTGAATTGAAGATTAAATTTGAGTGAGACTGAATTTGAAATTAATGAATTTATTTGTAAAAATTAAAAATTTAATGTATAATTAAGGATAAAATGGACATTTTATATAATTTTAACAGAAAATTTAATAGAATAATGTTATCATTTAATGAAAATAAAATTGAGAGATGTTTTAGTATAATTTAAAAAAATAGATGATTAAATAGTATAATAGAATAAAATCAATGACTAAAATATTTAACACTTAGTTTGATTTGTTTGCAATTATGATATCCGTGATTTGATTATAATTTCTTAAAAGCGTAAAAGATGACTATGTATGGTGAGATTTTAATTGAGAGTATTGGATCAAAAGCAAAAATTTAAATAATAGTGGCTTTATTTTTTAAACTTCTTTTTGTTTCAATTATAATTTTTGTGTTAAAATTTTAGAATTTCTTGATAACTTGAGGTAGATATGATAGAAGGTCATTCTTCGCTGGGCCCTACATATTGTGCTGTAAATCTACAGGGAAGAAGAGCCGGATATAATTGACTAATTGAAGACCTTCTTTCTTTATATCCTCATAAAAAAAGAACAGATATTTTCATAAAGAAGAGACAGTAGACCCAGCCGGCGTTGAAATTTCATTATCACAAGGTTGTTAGATAAAATTTTGTTTTTTTAAAACTTAGAATTATGATCTGGTAAAAAGAGGACGATATTTTGATTAATAATTAAATTATGAAAATTAGTATGTGAAACACACGCTAAGTTTTATATCAAGATATGTAATGAACTAAAAATAAAGAATTAAATGAAAAATCATTCAAAATAGAAAATGAAATATTAAATTATTAATCGCAAATAATTTGAAAGACAAGTTATATATTTAACCTTGGATATCAAAAGTTTGATATCATTTTTATGCTTTGAATTTTTTATTTTTACATTTAAAAAAATGAATGTAGAAATTGGCAAATAATGTAAAATTGTTTTTATCTTTTTATTTTTAATAAACACGGCGTCAATTTTATTTTACGAGGCAAGTAACAATTTATTCTATTGATAATTTTAGAGAGTGTGTGTATCATGCACTCCATACCATATAGCATTTGTGGTTCGAAATGTTAAAAACACATGGATGCAATATAGAAAATATGCGACATTTCTTTTTTTTTTTCTTTTTATATTTTATTATTATTTTCATTTTATTACTTTAATTAAAATAAATTGATTCAATATTCAGTTAAGTCTATTCAAATTTTTTAGTATTACTTATTTCGATTTGATTCAAATTTTAAAAGTTTTATTTTTATATAAAAATTAAGTTTTATTTTTTTGAAAAAGAAAGTTAAATGTTTTTAATGGACTAATTAAATTATGTACAATATTATATAAAAAAATAATGAGCATGAATACTATAAATGATGAACATCGTTCATACAAAGAATGAACATTTTTGTGATGAATATGAATAAAATAAATATAAAAAATACATCAAAATGAATTGTAATTTCGAAATTTTACAGTAGAGAATGAATAATCGTAAAAGTTTTGTAACAAAATAAAATTATAATTAAAGGAATAATTGAAAATATCAAGTACTAAACAATGAAAATCAAATTTTGTGAAAAAAGAATGTTATATGTTTCCAATGAACAAATAAAATTATGTATAACATTATATGAAAAAATAATGAACATGAATGATATAGATAATGAACATAATTCGTATAAATAAAGAACATTTATGTAATAATCAATGAATATAAATGAAATGATGAAAATAAAATGCATCTAATTATTCAATATAATCATGAATAACTACAAATGATGAACATTACATTTCGATGAGTTAAATATTTTGGTATTGTCAACTTTTTTGTAATATACAAATTGATAAACACTATAGAATTTATATACTAAATATAAAATATATTATAATTAATGATAAATTACTGTATTAGTTTATTTTAATTAAAATTTTTTATACAATTATATACTTCTTATTATTATATTATTTTTTTACAATTTTTAATTTATTTTTTGACATTATATATAACATAAAATAAACATTCATTAGCTTAATAATTTATATGTATCTAAATTGATTTTTGTAAAAATAAAAATCTCATTTATTAGAAAAGAAAAAAAGAAAATCAATGCGCCTATTAGACAAACAACAACAATGCCGAAAGATTTTGAGTTTTGGACACCCAAACCACTAAGTTCTGTGGTCTAGGGTATCGTGCACCCCAAACCACATAACATTATAGTCCAGGTGCCAAAAACATGCGCATATAATATAGAAAATACGTGACATTTATTCTTTTTTATATATATTTTATTATTTTTTCGTTTTATTACTCTAACTAAAATAAATTGATTCAATATTCAATTAACTCTATTCAAAATTTTTATAATTACTTTGATTTAATTTAAATTTTAAAAGTTTTATTTTTATATAAAAAACAAGTATGTTTTATTTTTATTTATGAAAAATAAAGTTATATATTTTAATGGACAAATTAAATAATGTACAATATTATATTAAAAATAATAAATACGAATATTATAGATGATGAACATTGTCAATATAAATGTCGAACATATATGTGAAGATCAATGAATATGAATAAAATGAATACAAAATACATCAAAATGAATGACAATTTTGAGATTTTACAATAGAGAATGAATAGTCGCAAAAGTTTTACACCAAAATAAATTATAATTGAAGAAATAATTAAAAATACAAAAGACTAAGCAATGAAAATCAAGTTTGGTGAAAAAAAAAGGTTATATGTTTCCAGTGAACAAATTAGATCATGAATAATATTATATGAAAAAGTAATGAACATTAATGATATAGATGATGAATATTGTCTATATAAATAATGAATATTTATGCAATAATCAATGAACACGAATAAAATAATGACAATAAAAGACTATATTTGATTATTCAATAAAATGATAAACATAAAAGATTATAGTTAATGAATATTAAGTAAACAGTTAATAAATATTTACTTACAAAGTAATAAATATACATTTTGATGACATATAATTAAATATTTTGATATTATCAACTTTTTTTTATAGTATTGAAATTGATAAACATTATAGAATTTACATTCTAAATATAAAATATACTATAATTAATGGTAAATTATTGTATTAATTTATTTTAATTGAAAGTTTTAATACAATTATATATTTTTTATTATTATATTATTTTTTATAATTTTTAATTTAATTTTAATATTATATATGACATAAAATAAAATATTCATTAGCTTAAACAAATTATATGTATCTAAATTGATTTTTGAAAAAATAAAAATCCCATTTTTTAGAAAAGAAAAAACAAGATTAAAAAAAGAAGAAATCAACATACCTATGAAACAAATAATAAAAACACAAAAAAAAATTTGCGTGTTTTTAACACTCGATTCACCAAATTTCATAGTCCAGGATCCACCTGCGGATTTTGGGTTGCATTTAGTGCCATAACTCACCATTCGTTCGCTTTAGAACAGAAATAATAATAGTAATAAGAAAATACCAAAGTTGTAAATTTTCTGATTGTCATTTATCTATTCAAGGGAATAATGGTTTGAATGGTAAAGATATTTTAGGACAGAGACAGTAAGTTATCAACCTCAGAATTTCAATTATTGGTGTAAGTGCTCAATCCAAACCTAATTAATTTAATAATAATTATATGCTAATTAAAGTAGGACCTAACCTTCTTGTTCTGTTATAGCACACATCAAACAACTGAATAAGGTATTATTAGGAAAAGTGGAAATTTGTTGGCCTTATTTTAAACACAATTTCACACTTAAAGGAGTAATTGCATACTTTTGTCTCACTATTCCAACACTTATTACCAAGATTATTAAACAACAAAAATACTAATCAATCATAAGGAAAATACAGTATCAAATCTGTGGGCTGATTTTCATAAGCACAAGTAACATTTTTTTTTTTGGGTACCCGAAAAAATGAAGTAACAACTTCCCTGAAAATAAATAGTCAATATTCCAACACTTTATTAAAAATTTATGAAATCTTTTTTTCTTGGTTTTATCTACTGGGAAGCTGTGAAAATATAATTTCTTGTGAATTCATTAACATTAATAAGTATACTTGAATCAACTCCCAGAGAAGGCGAGACTAGGGGTGAACAAAAACCGAATCAAGCTGAAAAAATCGATCGAACTGAGCTGATTTGGTTTAGTTTAGTTTGATCTTTTAATAAAATCAGTTTGTTCGGTTATAATTTTAAAAAAATTTGGTTTTCGGTTTTCGGTTAGGTCTTTTAGATAGAAAACCAAAAAAACCGAATTAATCGAAGTAATAAATAAATCAAACCAATTTGAATCGAACCAAATTTAAAATACATGTAATTTAATTGAAACAAATCGAACAGAACCGAATTTTTATAAGATCGGTTCGGTTCAATTTATAGATACATAAATTTCAGTTTAATCAGTTCAGTTAATTCAGTTTTTAAAAAATTTCGATTCGGTTTGATTATAAATATAAAAAATTCAGTTTATTATATAAAAAAATTCAATTTATTAAAATTTGATAAAAAACTGAATCGAACCAACTAAACTGACCGAATGCCCACCCCAAGGCGAGACTGTCTTTTGTCCGTGGATATGTATATATTTATTTAAATCTGTTTGACATTGGTATCACTTTGCCCACTATGAACCAAGTAAGGCTTGCCTTTGCCTACTATATTGCTGCCACCAGCTGAATCATGTAATAATTATAGATTAAAGTATTAAATAAATTACCAAATTTATTTTAAAATGACAATAAATGATAAAATAAATTTTTTTATTAAATTTGTCTCTTAATTTATATTATTTTATCAAAATTATTCATGATTTTATATTATTTCGTTATGAAAGTCTAAAATATTAGCTGAAGAGAATGCGCGTGTTATAAATATAGTTTAAGAGAATCGAACTCAAATATACTTCAATAAAAACACAGTTTCTCTTAAATCTCTAAATTTTTAAATCCTTAAAACCTAAAACTATATGTTCATTTTGACAATAAAATTTTGTTAATTAAAGAACGTGAAAAAATGATACTTTCGTTGAATAATAATTTTGCTCATTCATTTAATTGTAGTAAATATAAGAAAAAAATGAGTTAAATAGAAATATAATGATGTGCAAAAATACTATTAAAAATTTTTATTTTATAATTTAATAAATTATATTTTTTAAAAATAATAAAAAAATATTTGTTTTGTGGGAAATTATCATGAGTTGAGAGTTCTTGGTTCTACATGAACAAAAGAAAAATTCTCTATATCAGAAGAGTAAGATAAAAGATGAAAAGTAATTTTCGCTCTGTCAACTCATTATTTCTAAGTTAATATTTTTTTCAACCAATATTTTAGAATTTTATGGCGAAATAATACAAAATAGGAGATAATTTTGATAAAAAAAGATTTTTATGATAAAATAATATAATATCATGTGTAATTTTAATCAAATAATATAAGCTTATGAATAAATTTAATGAAAAATTTCATTTTACCCTTTATTATTATTTTGAAACAAATTGAAGGATTTTTTTTTGATACTTCGGCCAATAATTACCTTAATCTTGCAGGGTCCAACGTTGTTATCAGTCGTTTTCCAAAAGTAAAAATGTAGATAATCATGCATTCGCTGAAAAACATCAATGCTTAGTATTCTAATTTTGATTTTTCTCTTTCTTTGATAAATTAATGGGTCCACTTACCATTAACTTATGATAAGGCATCATACCAAATGGTTGATTTGCTCCCAAATGGCATATCCATTGTAAGTTTGCGGATTAATGAAGAAAGGATATCAAATATAAAGAAACTAAAGATATATCCTTTAGACAAATGAAGTATTTCCGTATCGTTTATGTAAAATTTCTGCCCATTTTCTCAGCCCAAGAACTTATGAAACCTTATTCACTCTTCATTTACACTGTTCCCAGTTGTCTTAATAATGTTGAGTGTCACTCATCATCTTCCTCCATCTGCTTGCTTCTTCCAATAACCACAGATGCATATAAGTTAGCAAACATCATCAACTCCCTACCTCATGGAGCCCTGAAAGAATAATAAGCTTTATCACTCTCTCAGAAGTCCTCAAGATCCAGATAAATCACTCAGGCACTAAACAAAGCATCCCGGATGGAATTTCCTAGTTCAAATGTCACAGCTTCAATACCTGAAATGCACAATCAAGATGCCCAGCTGAGATATGAAGCTCTTTAAGAAACCAAGTGTGTACCACTGTGATAAGCAATTTGAAGCCTTCCTTTTCATAAAAAATAAAAAATCAAGAGCCTCACTGTACTGTTGGCCTTGTAGACAGCCGGATGGTATTTTATACTGGCATTTCCCTGAACAACGCAATAGCCTTGTAAATATTTCCAGCTTGGATATATGATGATGACATTGAGTATCCAGAGATCAAGATCATGAAAAATGTTTAGGTCGTTTAAAAGCATAAAGTGGAGCACATTAATAGCATCTTCCATCTGACAATTAAAATCTTGATAACCTCATCGCATTTTTGTACTTCTGCAGAGAGGGCAAGAAGCAGTTTCAGGCTATGAGCAGCATTTCAGTGCTTCAAAAGTTTCAGCTCTTTCTACCCACTACTTTTTTTATCTTCTCCTCCTTTACATCTTTGTTTGAAATGAATCCAGTAGAGCAAGAGATTAGGTCCAACAGGAGACCGTAATTTGCAACTTACTAGTAAAGGATTGCATGGAAGAAAGTTTATTGCATGGAAGAAAGTTTATCATACATTCTTTAACGATAAGGTGAATTTATTAGTAAATTAAAGTTAAAGCACAAAAGAACACACCATCTATTCAGAAAATTGGATCCTTATAGCAAGAATTCCAACTTTCCTACATGATAATGCAAAATTAAATGTAACAACTTGAGGGCATGAGACCTTTTCAGTTTCAAATTTACCATGTAAGGTCAGGCAGTGGAGAGCTGCAGATATATGGTTCTCGCTTAAGAAACAAAAGCATTAACCAACGGAAAATATACAAGTCAACAGAATAATAAATTCTAACTTAAAAGGCACAATTTTCAAGTAAATATGGGAAGCAAGCAAAGGACAGAGTGGTGCAATTTGCCAGGTTCCACATTGCAGAACCAGCCTCCTAAGATGACTAATAAGCATCCCGTATAGCTCTCCCTGCACAGTTACGTTCAACAGTATGACCACGAGCACCTTCTTTATTGCCACTTACAATAAAAAAATTGTCACTAATTTAGAGAGATCATGACAGAATTCCATAAGGGAACTGTGAATATATAAGACTTGCAAACAGTATGACTCGAACACAATCAAGAAATAGATAAAACTGTGCCTATTCTTCAGCTCTGATCAAACTGTGCCTATTCTTCATCTTTAGAGAATAACAGTTAGAACAACTAAAACAAGAAATACCCAGTTTTTTCTATAACAATAATGTTGAGAATTGGCAATTCTTCATGTAACGCGGGTTCTTTATGGGCATTGCTTAACTCATTGCAGCCCACTTTTATCCCACATATATGCATTGTATGTCCATACTTACAGCAGGTACACAAACTTCAGTGCCCCACAAAGAATTAGGACAGTTACATCATCAAGCATCAACAAATTTTCCATCTTCAAAAAATCAATTCTTTCATTTTAAAAAATAATACATTCTTTAGATCACCAATCATGAATGAAAATTTCGATTTTTAGTGATGCAAACCTTGATCTGTGGAGCATTGTCCTCGTGGAATCTCTCTGCAAGTTAACAAAATGTAAGAATAACAGATTCAGTGTTCAACAAAAATACCTCACTCACCGTAGCCACTGTAATCGTACCTCGCTGCCACCACCCTCTCTTTCTGCGGCGAACACCGACTTCCAAAACCCTCATTTTTGGTGGTGATTCGGTAATGAGGAAGACAAACCGCATGTGCTGACTGGGCTTGGGCTTCGATTTGAAATCCAGTTTCCAGTCGAACCTCAATGACGTAAGATGTTAGGCTCCCTTGTTTCACATAAAGAAAAATATTTTTTAAATAAATATATTTTTCAAGTAATATATTTTATAATATTTAAAATATATTATAAAATTATTAATTTTTTAATTTATAATTATAATAAATTTAAATAAAAAATATTATATATTTATATTATTTATTATTTAATACAAACAAATTTATGAGTTTCACTCATTTTTTATAATAAATATTGATCGATAGTGACAAATAATAGGTATTAATAATGAAGGATGATCAATCGTAATAAATCTATGTGTTTATATAATTTATTTTTTTATTTTAATAAAATTGTCAACATTCGAAAAATGACTTTCTATTTTTAAAATGGAAAGTCTTTTTACTAAAAAATGATTTAATTTTTCATTTGAGGAGAAAATATTTTATGTTGATCAATTTTTCTAGATGCACCAAATACAGAAAAGTATAAAAAATATTTTTTGAAAATTATTTTTCACGAAACAAATGAAAATTAAAAAAATATAAGTTCTACACTCATTTATGGTTTTTTTTGAAAAATGTGAACTTCAATTAAAAATTTATAAATCATACTATGTGATCTACAAATATAATAATAATATACACACTATAGAAAAAGTGAAATTATTTTTAACGTCATCTAAATCAAAATGACTAAACACTGAAAATTCGAAATCAGCAAAAAACATGTTCAATTCATTAATCATTAAAATTATAAAAAAACTTTTATACTTTTTGAAATAAGTTTAGCAGCTTGAATATCATTGGTAAATTAAAATCCACTACTAAAATAAACATACAAAATTCATAAATTGAACAAGAAATACAACTCTCATAAAAAAAAGAATGAACTTTCATGAAAAAATATATAATCCTCAAAATGATAATAAAAACAAAACTAAAACACATAAAATTAGATTTATATCTAGAAAAATATAGAAACAACGGATCTAGGTTCTTGATATATACATTTAGTCCAATCTAATATAATTTATTGAAGAAAATAAAAAAAAAAGACATAAAATCTATAGATTTAAAAGAAATAAACCTAAGTAAATTAAAAAAATAGTAAATTTATATTTATTCAATTGAATGGAGGATAAAATGGAAAAAAAAAAAGATAGATATTAATTTTGGCCAGGATGGCTGAAAATTGACCTTTAAAAGTTGTCTAATTAAAAAATTTGAATATAAAAAAAAAACTCATAGTTAAAAGAGGATGAATGTTCCGTTTTTTTTTTTTACTAGAAAACTTTAACGGTAGAATAAAAGAAAAAAGCCTCATAATTAAAAGAGCGAGAATGTTCATTTGTGTTATTTTTTTTTTTTTAATTTATAGATACTTAATGGACTCAAAGAATATTATGTCCCCTTTTAATAATTTGTATCCCTCATAAAATGAAGTTTACGGTTATATTATGTTTGCATGTATTTTTTTTTTTGTCATTGATCAACTGTATATTATGAACTCAAGTTCATATTATATTATGTATTTGAATATAAATATAGATAAAAATTAATATACATACAATTAAATATTAATGTACATATATTTTTTTTAACATATAGTTTAATATCAACATATATACATTTTAACATCAATATACATATAAATCTGAATATAGAGATCAACATGAACTAAAGTTTATGATATAATTTACGGTTATTAGTGACTTAGATTTTGTTATAAAAATAAATTAATCGTGACTCTATGCATTACGTGATATGATTATAATAATATTTTAAATAAATTTAATATTTATTTTTATTAAATAATTAGTTAATTACTTAAATAATTAAAATCAATATATAAATAATAGTTAAAATTTAATTATTATTTAATAAAAATTATTATCAAATAAATAAAATAATAAAATAAATTTTTGAAACTTATAATTATGTATGAAATCAACTGTATTAAAAAATTAAAAAATTAAACTTATAATTGAAAAAAGGTTAGGTGAAATTATTGATTTAGGTTTATAAGAACCTAACTTTTATATTTTTCTTACTGCTTATGATATTAATTTTTTTCTATTTAATTTATAACTTTTATTATTGTAAAATATAAAATAATTATCTAATATATTTTTCATAATTAATTTATATATAAAGTTAATATAATATAAATTTTATATTTATATTATAATAAAAATTTAAAATATACTATTTCATAATCAATCATATATAAAGTTATTCTTAAAAAAATTTATATAAAAAGTTTGATATAATATAAATTTGATATTTATATTATAATAAAAATTTATCATAATACGTATAATATGAAAATTTATGATTAATTTTAGATATAATTAAATAATTTTTAAATATAAGAGGCTCATAATCAATATTTATCCAACTAGAGTGGCTATGCCATGACTTTAAAAAAAAAAAAAATTTAAATTCTTAATTGGTTGTATTTTAAAATATCGACAGTGCAATTGAAATTAAGCGAGACAAGTTTTATTTCATTATTCATCATTATCCTTTCAATTTTGGATTTTTTTTTTTTTTTAAAGTCAAGACCTTTTGTTTGTATTTGCTGTAAATATAAAGACGAAAAAAGGACTAGTCGTGTATTACAGTACACATCTGCAGCGTCTTCAAGCCACTGGGAATCAACTAACGAATTCCAGAAAGCAAGATAATCTCATCTCACATGGCTTCTGTGCCTTTCTCAGCAACTTTCTATTCCCCTTTACACAATCTAAAAACCAACGCCAAGATTTACTCTTCCTCCCCTTCAATGGCGTTTTTGGTTCCATCTATCAAGTCCTCACTCGGGTCCTCTAAATCGGCCTTTTTGCAACATGGGTCCTCTCTTCAACCGCCAAATCTTTCTGGGTTTTTATCAAAGACTCGAGCTTTTGGTGTTTATGCGAGAGCGGCCACTGAGAAAACTATTTACGACTACACGGTTAAGGTGTGTTTTAACTGATTCTTGTTTTTTTGACGTTTTAAAGTTCCAAAAGTTGGGTTCTTTTTCTATTAAATTTTGTTAATTCATGAATTTTTAACTGTTCTCAATTGGTTAAGGATTGATAGCTTAATATATTACGTTTGTTAGGATTATACTATTGAGATTAGTACTGAAATCAATACTTAACCGCATAGTCCATTGTCAGGTTATACCTGTAAGAACAATAAGAGATTTCTGAACAAAATTACTCCAGAAGCCTCTTATTATTCTTTCTGGAGTCATTTTGTTTCCTCATCCCTTGAGTCATTGTCAGGTTATGCCTGTAAGAGTTGAAGTTGTTAGTAATTCATAATTGGCCACAAAATCTAACATGAGGAATGGTTTTTTACGAACTCAATACAGGATATTGATGGGAGCGACGTTCCTCTCAGCAAATTTAAGGGGAAAGTTCTATTGATTGTCAATGTGGCTTCAAAATGGTATTTGTTATAGCTACCTCACGAACATAGTTTATTCAACGTCTTATGTTTGAAATCAATGCTATAAATAAGAACGTTATTTGTTATTCCTTTTAAATGTTTCTAATTAAGTCACTTGAGGTCTCATTGAAAATTTTGTTCTGCATTGTAGTGGTTTGACATCGTCAAATTACACAGAACTCTCACACCTATATGAGAAATATAAGGCTCAAGGTAAGCTCGATATTGAGAGGACAGCACCTGAATTCTTTGTGTACCATTTGTAGGAGCTTATTGTGCGTTGCAGTATGATTTCAGATAAGAATTTATTTTTAACCAGCTAAACACTGTATTTAGAATATGCTTATTGGCCCTTGGCGTTTTGAAGCCTTTATAGTTGAGTTGTAATATTTTTTTAAAATGTAGATACCATACGAGCGTTAAAGTAGAGGGTTCTGTTAGTCTGATGGCAGGTTACTACTCAAATAGTGAAACATAAAATAATTTTGAATTTTCTTTTCTCATGCATATTCTACACATGTAATTACCGCTGCACATATTTTACAAACAATTTGATGGTTTCCTATGCACTCAAGGTTCCTCTTCTCTGCATGATGTCCTTACACCATTGTTAAACCAGACATTTAAAATTTGCACTGAGGAAATCTGATGTTTTCCTATGCGTTCGAGCTAACTGATCTTCACTTGCTTATAGCCTTTCTATCATCATCATATATGTTGGAAATGACTATAATGCAATGATAAAATATGCAGGAGGAAGATTCCAAGTTGCAATATTCAGATTTTTTGCACACTTCACTAGAGCTATTTAACATTTCTATACCTAATTTCAACATTTTAAGCCTTTGTGAAGGAAAAATTCTTTTCCTTATTGATTTTGTGGTTGGTATCTCAGGATTTGAAATTCTAGCTTTCCCATGCAATCAATTTGGAGGACAAGAACCTGGGTCAAATCCTGAGATCAAGCAATTTGCTTGTACCAGGTTCAAAGCTGAATTCCCAATATTTGATAAGGTAAGCAGCAGAATTTCCTTCCTTTTGATTCCTGACACAAGATATTGCAGAGGAAAAAAAAAAAAGTTCATTACTTGTGTTTTGCATTACAGGTGGATGTGAATGGACCAAATACAGCTCCAGTCTATCAATTCCTGAAGTCAAGTGCTGGAGGATTTTTTGGTGACCTGATCAAGTGGAATTTTGAGAAATTCTTGGTGGACAAGAATGGTAAGGTTGTGGAGAGATATCAACCAACAACATCACCCTTCCAAATTGAGGTATATTTCTTCTTTTATTTTCTTTTCAGTATTTGGAAATCCTTGAGACATTGGTTTATTCTGAATCCTAATTAACAATAGGAAGTGGTCATAAATTTTCAAGAAACCACACCAAATGCATGAAAAGGGTTGTTTTTCAGCTGGTGACATTAAGTGCCTTTCTCTGATTAGCCGTCATCAATTGAGATAATCTAATGTGCCTTCCTCTGATTAGCCATCATCAGTTGGAATAAAGATGCTGACTTTGACAAAAAAATGATGCATTCCTTGTTTGGTTTTAAGATCTCAGGAGCTTATCTTTGGAGAGCTGTAACAGCAGATTTTGAGTGTTTGTTCGCATGTGCTTACTTTTTTGGTGATTTCTTTGACTAATTTGAATTCTTGAAGGGTGATTGTGTAAGGTAACATGTTTCAGAAATCAATTCTGAAAACATGTGAAGTTTTTAGGATTTACCAAGTGGAAGTGGTGCTAGAATATACTATGACCTGGAAAAATATACATTTTCATTGCTGCCTGCCTTAACATTGATAGTAATTTATAGTGCCCCTGCCAATTTTTATCTACCCTTTTGCCAAATCTGGTCAAGAAGTACTTGATGATTGTAAAATGTAAAACCTACCATATGCATTGGATGCATGTTATGCCATTGTAAGGACATACAGGTATCAACAGCTTCAAAAAAGAAAAAAAAAAGTTCTGGAAGATAGTAGTCGGTGATTTGCTCAAAATCTGATTCTCTTCATTCTTGTTGCAGAAGGATATTCAGAAGCTCCTTGCCGCATAAAATGCTGTTGAGCCGCACAGTGTCTGTCCTAACAAGAGATAAATCAGCATTTGTAAATTTTTGTGCCTGTCATCACAGATATACAAATGTTTCTGTAATAGGTTTCCAATATAAATGTTAGAAAATATTTGTGCTTCTATTATTTGTTCATCTTGCTGTCATATATTTTTCTTCTGAAGGCCAGAATTAAAAGATCTAATTGGAATAATTTTGCATATCAATTTCCTTACATCTCGGCCTCCTTGTAAATGATAAACCCATATCAATTGGTTCTAAACCAAAACTTCTTGAACGATAGGATTAGAATTAGTACTCTCACCATTATAAGCTTTGCAGCAGCCTGAGATTAACACTTTTTTTTTTTTTTTGAGAGTGAAGAGGGGTAAATTTTACTCATTATCCTTATAATTATGATAATTATGATTAATGCGTTTAACCTTCTTTAAGATTATGTTGGGTATAAATAAATTATATAATTTTTATAAAATTTATTTATAAATTTACATTTTGTGTGTTTGATATAAATGAAAATTCATTTGAATTGTATTTCATTGAATTCTTGAAAGCAACTATAATTAAATTAAATTTTATCAAATTTGATAGAATTTTCAAATAAATTTTAAAATCTTCAATTGAATTGTCACATTTTGTCCTTATGTTAAAAACACTTCTAGTTAAAATGTTTGTTTTCACTTCCTTTCTTTCCCTTTTTCATTTTCTCTACTCTCTTTCTCTCTCTTTGTATTTTTATTTTTTTTATATTTGTACAAGTTTTAAAAAATAATACAAGGACACATTGTAAAAATAAAATATATTTATTAAAATTTACATTTAAATTAAATATAAAATTCAGTTTATTTGAAATAAAATTTTATTCTATTAATAGTATATTAAATATACAAATTTATTTATAAGTGAATCATATAAAAAATTTTATTTACGATGAAATAAATTTTAAATTAGAATTTAATCAACTACTATAGAAATTATAAATTGTAATGGTAAAATTCGTTCAACTCAAAAAATCCTAACTATTTTCTCTCACATTTTTATCTCAAAACTCTTTTTCTTTGCTCATCATTACCGTCAGTTAAATTGCTGACAATATCCCATAATTTCATTATTTTTGTTAGGTTAAATACTCTAACCCTTTTAATTTTGTCTTACAATGCTATTTAATCTTTCATTTTTTAAAATTATATTAAAATATCTTTCAATTTTATTTTTATTAAATGATTATCTCCTTCCATCAAAATTTTACACCTTTTTATGTTAGTAAAATAATAAAAATCAACAAAATACATCTTTAAATTATAGAAATTTAAAAATTGCTTTTAAACATAACCTACCAAACATTCTCCCACCGAATCAAATCAAAACCCCTTCTTCTACTTCATCATCTTAAACATAACCTAACTCGACAAAAACCACTACCACTACCACTACCATCATCATCATCATCTCACTCACTAATCATCAATTTCATAATAACCCATCATCATCATCTCACCCTCTCAATCACCCAACATAACCCTGTTCTCTTGCTCCACCTTTATCCTCACACTCACTCACCATCATCCCATCGGCAAGAATAACATTAGATGTAGAATACCACACAACCCATTCCTCTATCTTAATATAAAAACAAAATTCCACACAACCTATTTGTTGTACCTTGGTAGAAGAGGGGAAGATGACGTCGAAGCACAAACATAGGAGGGGAAGAACAGGTGTTAGCGGTGGATGGTGCTTTGATTGATTTGTTTTGCAAGATCTTTGATAGTTTACTCTCCATTTGAAGGCTCCGTATGTGATGAGTTCGGGCAAAGCTTTGGATGCGATGAAGGCTCGGTAGGGGCTAGAGGGAGGTGATTGAAGGCTTCAAATGCGATGAGTCCAAGCCAAGGGAGGAAATGAGAGACAGTGTAGTGAGGTTCTGAAGTGATTTGGAAAAAAATTGTAGTGCTAAAGGGTTTCATTTCGAGTTTTTTTCTATTAGGATGGTGTTGGTTTAAGTGGATTTTATTTTTATTTCGATTTTATTTTTTGGTTAAATTTGTCCAGGACTCCATCAGTAGTTGAGGCAGCATTGGCAGAGGAGACCATGGTTTCGCAGTGATAAAGGAAGACTCTAGGATTCACGAATCTGTTGTTTTCATTCTTATTTTTATTTAATTTTTGAAAAATCATTTTGATTTTTGAATTTGATGATTGTTCTTGGTTGTTCTTGATCTTGATTTCTGAATTTGATATTTTCTTGATATGGAAAATGATGTGTTTGCTGTTCTTTATCTTGATATTAAAAGTTTGAAGTTTCTTTATCTTTATTTTTTATTGTTTTTCTGGGTTTTGATTTTGATTTTTGATTTTTTGGGTTTTGATTTTGTTTGTTTTCAATTGAAGATGTGAATTGAGTTCATTGTAACTTATATGAATGGAAGAAATGAATTTGAGATTCTAAATAGATTGAATTTGAGTTTTAGTTTGAATGAGATTGAATTTTAAATTGATGAATTTGTTGGTAAAAATTAAAAACTTAATGCATAATTAAGGGTAAAATTGATATTTCATATAATTTTAACAGAAAATTTAACAAAATGATATTATCATTTAATGTAATAAAACTAAGGATGTTTTAGTATAATTTTAGTATATATAGAACTAAATAATATAATAAACTAAAATCTAGGGATCATAGTATTTAACTTTTTTTGTTATTATGTTATTTATTTTCATTTCAATAATATAAATTTGTATTTATTTTTAAAGATTTTTTAGTTTTGTTTTTTTGTTTCTTTTATAATTCTGATAAGAGTTTTTAGTTCATTTTTCATGAAAGTTTTTATCCTCTTGTACGGAAGTTATTACCATTTATTTATGAGATTAATTTATAATATTATTAAAGAAATTAATTAATTTTTTATAATAATTTAACTGACTAATTTGAAGAAAAAAACATTAAATTAGGGCTTAACTATTAAGTGCAATTTATTTCTCGTTATTATGTAAAATTTAATATTCTATTAGTATGATTGTGTCCCTATAAAAAAAATTTGTACTTTTCGAATCAAATTTAATATTTAATACCAATATAATATCTTGTGAATTATAAATTTTAATTTTTTTTACATATATTAATATTTTATATTTGACATTTTATAAATAAAAATTATTCTCTTTCATCTCAAAAAAAATTATAAAATTATTTCTAATAAAAAATTTAACCGATTATTGAGTTGGATGTGATGCATACTGTTTACCATAAGCAATCTGGTAAGTTTTCAATGGATAAAGACTGCGTCATTATAATTTACTGTTTTAAGAGTTGTTAAGTGTACTAGTCGTGATTATAAGGAGATCGAATGAAATTTACCAAATAAAGAGTAAACTAGGGAATAGCATTTTTAGAGGAGAGTTATATATATTTTAAAACATAATAAATATGAAATGTTAAATAAATTTAAGAAATATCATGTCATATATATTTAAAAATATGTAATATATTATTATAAAAAAATATTAAAAAGATATTTAATTTTTTTCACAATTTTTAAAGCCTAGCTGGCCAATGCCAGTATAGATCTAACAATATTCAGCTCATATCTTTTTCGTTTGACTGAATCTATCTTGGTCCAACCTTATATATTTTATATTATATATCATCGTTCATCCGATTTCATTGACATGATATAATAATTACAATAGACTTTAATATATGCACTCTAAAAGCGATTTGTAAGATAAGGATTTAAATTAATATTATTGCCTCAAGTGGTAAAAAAAAAAGTTTTTATTAAGATATTGTGAAAAATATTATTTCTGATGAATTCATTAAATTCTATATAGATAACTTTATTTTTGAAAAAAAATGTATTACAAACTTACATGTATTTTAAATTTTTTAGAGATATTTTTAATTTTAAAAAATTTTATATAAAATATTTGGCAATAAAAAGGCAAAAGAATTGATAATTATAATTGTTAAAGTTTTAATAGTTTTAATTTATCAAAGTTTTAAATACAAACTTTTCATTAACAGTTATTATTTTAAATTGAATGAAAAAATTATTTATATAATTGAAATATATATTTTTTATCTAATTATTTTATTAAATTTTAAAGATGAAATTAATTTTTTAAATTAATTTTATGTAATTAAATTGTGCAAATTATGAAATTTAATAAATGATAATAAAATGTAAGTTTTTTGAAAATAATTATAATAGTCATATGCATAGATAGAAAATATTATAATATATATGTATATAATTAA
The DNA here is from genome assembly GCA_949677035.1 of Omphalea diandra. Lineage (NCBI taxonomy): Eukaryota > Viridiplantae > Streptophyta > Magnoliopsida > Malpighiales > Euphorbiaceae > Omphalea > Omphalea diandra. The sequence goes on along the minus strand of CATIWR010521391.1, from coordinate 9,040 downwards.
ATTTTTAATTAACATTATTTAGTATGTTATGAATTTGTGCAATAAAATATAATAATTCAAAAACAATTACATTTTTAACTGTAATTTAACATATTACCGACAATAAATAGTAAATTTTTATCAAATAAAAATCAGCCACCAAATTAGTAAGTCTTTATCTTGTATGAATTGCGCGAGAATGATCTTAAAATATATGAAGTCGTTGGGTAACCAAACTCATTAGTCTATTTAGAATTCAAGATCCAGTGTCGTCTCGGTGGAGTACATACTTGGTGTAGGCCACATGGTTACTAAACCACTACCAACCCCATTTATTTATTATTTATGTCTTTGAGTCAAGCAATTAATAAATTGTTTTTTTCTGAAAAGGTCATGATATCCCTCGTTTTACATCATGTAAAGAAAATTTTAATCTATTGGAAGAAAAAGAGGCAACTGCTTGCAATCAAACTCAGATTATTAAAGGAGGTGTTTTGGTTATCAAAATTTAATATTTTTATTTAAAATCATTAATTGATTGTCTAAATTTAATATTTTCATTCGAAATTAATTTTTTAAGAAAATAATTTTTTGGATAAGTAATTTTACAATTGTAAAATTTTTGTATTTAGTTGAATATAAATTTTTTTGAGAAATTCAAAATTAATATTTTTAATTTATACATAAGTTAGTTAAAAGACATTAACATAAATTGTTATCATATCCCTAATGCGACTGCATATTTTTTTTAATTAATTTATATAAAAAATATTATAAAGTAAAATTTATCATAATAACTAATTTATGATATAATACATAATAAATATAACATCATTACATAATATAATTTGTAATTGAATTAATATAAAATATAAATAATAATATAAAATATTATAATATATTTAATAAAATATTATTCAATAGTACTATATAATTGTATAATATATTAATAATTTAAAATATATTATCTATAATAATAAAAATTTAAAAAAATCTAAAAATGATTTGATTACTCAATGAACTGATAAGAAATTACAGTTTTTATAGTTCAATAATTATTTTAATTAAAATTAAAAAATAATTTATATTTTTGGTTTTCATTAAAATTGTTTTATATAAATATAAAAGCTTTAGTTTAGTAAATAAAAATATATACAAAATTATATATTACATTAATTAAAGACATATTTATTTATGTATAATTATATAATTTTTAATAATTATGTAAAAGTAATTTTCTTACATTTTGAGATGAAAAAGTACTTTTACATATAGATGAAAAAGTGAGGATATGATTCACTGGTTCAGAAATATAATTTTTTTGATAATGCAATTTCTTTAAGACAAACCAAATACCAAAATTTAATATTTTTATGTTTTTTTTTTTCAGATTTCGCAAACTAAATGCCACTAAAGAGAATAATAAACTCTTTTAATAACCTATATTCTCCCTTATGAATTTCAGATGAATTTCACATTTTGTTACGTCACTAATTAGATTAGATCTCTTCCATAACTCGACTTATTTAATTATTTTAAAAAATTAGACTAGACCTATTTAATTATTTTGCTTAAGTTTCAATAATTAGGTAGCCCAAAACCCAATCTTTGAACTCTTCTCAAGTCAACACCTCTCTCTCTCTTTAATTTTAACTTTCAGTATTAATCTCATACGCCTGCTAGCAGGTTCCTCCTTTAAGCTGTAAACATGGATCCCTTTGAAACCCAGGAGCTGGTTGATAGAACAGCTGTGGATGATCCTTCAACACAACCCTCATCACCCATTACAAAACAAGCTTGCCACCAGCCTTCAGAAACAGATACAAAAAATCATACTCTTTTCTCACTTTTCTTGGAACCATTTCAATGGCTACAAATGCTGTCTTCCCACCTAAATCCGACCTTCATTTTTGGTGTCGTTCTTGTTTATGGCCTGAGCCAAGGCTTCTCCGGTTCTTTCTTCAAAGTAGTTACAGATTACTACTGGAAAGACGTGCAAAAAGTGCAGCCATCAGTGGTGCAACTATACATAGGCTTATACTATATTCCATGGATCATGAAACCAGTTTGGGGTCTGTTCACTGATGTTTTTCCTGTTAAAGGGTATAAAAGAAGGCCATACTTTGTGATGGCTGGCGTTCTTGGGTGTGTTTCAGCATTGACGGTGGCTTTTCTTGGTAAGCTGCCGGCTGCTGTGGCTTTGAGTTGCTTGATAGGTGTGACTGCTGGGGTGGCTATAGCAGATGTGACCATTGATGCTTGTATTGCTAGAAATAGTATTGAAATGAGGTCTTTGGCTGCTGATATGCAAAGCCTTTGCGGGTTTTGCTCCTCGGTTGGTGCTTTAGTTGGGTACTTGTCTAGTGGCTTTTTTGTCCATCTTCTCGGTCCACAAGTGAGTTTTCCTTCTTCTACTTCTGCATTTCTTGATCTCTCTGTCTCTAACTGTTTGCTTATTGTAGATAGCATTGTTTCTCTTGGCCATCCCACCAGCTTTGTTGATACTTTTGGGCTTTGTGATTTATGAAGTAAGAGCTAACAGTCTCCCATCATCAGAGAAGAAGAAGAAGGAGGTTAAGAATTTTCATCCTTTTTATTTTCTAAATTTAATATTGTTAGTATGAACTTGACTTCTGTTCAATTACATAATGACAGCTTTTTATTTGAAAAACAAAAATTCTGTATCAGCAGGAAATTCTAATTGGATATAATCCAACTAAACAAAATGATCCTTTTTTTTTTTTTTTTTAAATTCAGCTTTGATGTTGACCTTTTCATCTTAGTAGAAGACAAATATCAGTTGGTGAATATCAACTCAACACTAGAGCCAAACAGAAAATTATTTATTAACTATATCCAAGGTTCTTGTCACTGGATAGACAATTTGTTAGTTTCTTCATGATCAATGCATCTGTTTATGAAAAGTGGGACACATTTCAAATTTTTAGTGTATGATAATTTAGAGAAAGATATGTAAACAATTAATTTCAGGCATAAAATTATGTGCATGTAGGGAGTGGACAACTTGGGAGTAGCGGTGAAGGGCATGTGCAAAACAATTACGTACCCTCAAATATGGAAGCCATCTCTCTACATGTATCTATCCTTGGCTCTCAGTATAAGTACACATGAAGGGCAGTTTTATTGGTACACAGATCCTGAAGCTGGTCCTGCATTCTCTCAGGTTTACATTTTTTACCCTTTCTTTTTAATCTGTACGGTTAGAGTGTTCTTGGGTCAATTTATGTGTTACTTAAGACTAAGTCCTTGCTGAACGGTCTTAATAGCTACCTCTACATGCATTCATATAAGTGTGCGCATTTATTAAATAATTATGGTATAAGATTATACTGATCCCTCATTTTCTTGTTTAATTGCAGGAGTTTGTTGGAATAGTGTATGCAATTGGTGCACTGGCCTCTATTGTAGGGGTTCTAATATATCAGAAGGCACTGAAGAACTATCCATTTAGAAACTTGCTCTTTTTTGCTCAACTCCTCTATGGACTATCTGGAATGCTGGATATTGTCTTCATTCTGAGATGGAATCTAGTCCTTGGAATTCCAGATTCTTTCTTTGTGATTTCCGAGGAATGTGTTTCTCGAATCGTAAGCAGAATTAGGTGGATGCCAATGATGGTATTAAGCACTCGACTATGTCCTCTAGGCATTGAAGGGACATTTTTTGCACTTCTAATGTGCATAGATAGCATTGGCAGCTTGTCATCCAAATGGGGTGGCGGAATTGTTCTTAGTTTATTTCATGTCACAAGGACTGATTTCAAGAACTTGTGGTTGGTCATTCTTATAAGAAATGTTTTGAGGCTTGGAACTCTGGGTTTGATTTTTCTCATCCCTAAGGCTGAGCAAACGGATGATTTGATTCCGGCCGATATTTTGGCTGCAAATTTGCCTGATGCTGGTAATGATGAGGATGGCTTGCAGCTTGTCTATGTAAATGACATTAATGGTAATGAAAAAGTTTAGTTGATTATTTTTACAATGTAGATACAGAGGCATCCTATAATGATTTAGAGGCATTATATTTTTCAAAAAATGTAGTTTAAAATCGTTTTAAGTGAAAAAAACGAATTTATATAGCGGACCCAATTAACTTAAGATCAAATTTTGATTAAGTTGAATTGAGTTTAAATACATAAATATTGGATTTTGAACGTGTGAACTCGAACGAGTAAAAACATACTTCCATTTTTTTTTGTTTTTCACTGTTTTTTAAACTCATTTGTGTAAATGTCAAGAACTTTTAGTATTTATCAATAAGCTTTAATTTATTGATATTGTGTTGTCTTTAAAACCATAACAAACTTTACATTGATGATCAACCCAATCAAAATTTGCTTTTAAAATAATGTCATCAAGAGAAATTCATACACTTGCTTCTATAGTGGATATAAGAATAATTAGAATTTTTAATGATGATTTTCTTTTATGCGAATTCTCAAACTTTAGTTAGTACATTCTTTTTGTGAAACTATTAAAATAGATTTTTCAAATTGATTGTAGCAAATTGACAGTAATTTTTTTTGTATAGAAAAATAATAATATGATTTTATAAATCTGGTTCCTAATAGCATCTCAATTGGAGTGATTAATTTTAATAACAAAAGTCATAGTGTAATAGGAAAAATGTGAATTCTTGTGGTTGATTAAATCTTGAAACAGAATAATTTATTTATAAAAAATAATTTTAAGAAAAAATATTTTTTATTTTAAAATATATCAAAATTATTATTTTTTATTTGCAATATTATAATAAAATTTAAATCATAAATACATTATATTTAAATTATTTATTGTCAAATTTGAGAAAAATAAATTAAAAATTAAAAAAATTATGAGTTTTATTAATTTTCAGCAATCATTGATGGCCAATTGTGAGTGTTAGTTATCAAGAATAGCCGATGACAATTAATATACTAATAAATTTATTTAATTTAATTTTTATTTGGATGAATTTATCAAAATATGAAAAATAAATTTTCTTCTCCTCTTTTAAAAAGAAGAATGTCATTTTCTTTAAAAATGATTTAATTTTTCATTGGTTAATAAAATATTTTCTATTGATTAATTTTTTTGAGTGCATTAAATATTAAAAATATGAACAAATATTTTTTGACAAAATAAATCGAACCTAAATCTAGATCTTATTTATTTTAAAGGAAGTTAGCTAAGAAGCTCAGTTTTTTTGAAAATCATTTTTTTGGTGTTTGGTTATAAAAAATTATAAAATAAAAAAATACATTTTTTTTTTGAGCCATTTAACCTTTTCAAGATAGATATGGAGGAAGCAACCTAATGAAAATAAGTTAAGTGAGTTCCTCAGATGATTTCTAAATTATTTTTATAACTACATAATGTAACTTTTCAAAAAATATTTTTTTAAAAATAACGTTTTAAAAAAAAAATTCTGTGAAAATAATAAGTAAATTCATACTAAATGAAATCTGATAATTGTTTCGTCGTCATTGTCTTCGAAACGACACTTTCTTTTGTCTTTTTTTTATAGTTTTTGTAAAAGAAACCGAACTGGAATTTGGGGGCAACGCAAATTTGTGGCCTGAACAAGACGGAAAAGTTTCCCTGTTTATGAAAATAACTGCTTCTAAATATGGGCTCCCCTTTGCAGAATTAGTGAAAAAAAAGGCATGCGCGGGGATGCTCGGAAACCCAAAACGGTGCGTTTTATTGCTATGTTACCTTATGATTCCTTGAGGTCTTCCTCAAAGTCAATTCTGTGTTTATAATAGAGCTGAAGCAAAAACATATCCCATCTTTCCTCGCGCTTGCTTTTCACGCTGTCAAGTTATGGTAATTCCATTTCTTCTCCTCTAATCCGTCTTCCAGTTCCTTTTTATCTCTTTAATGATTTTTTTTTTCCTAATTTCTAATATTAGATTAGAATTAGGGAAGTTAGGGTTTCTACATTTCCTTCAGTAATTATTGATGGCTGTTCATTAATTATATACTCTCATGTCATCTTGGTAGGATTCTGACTGGTTTGTTTTCTGGTTTTTCCATGTAGGCTAATAGGCACACTATAATTCTGATGCAGACCTCTCAAAATAGAGCCACTAGAACATTTATGGATTATGATTCCATTGGTCAAGCTATTGATGGTATACTTATTTTACATTTTTTTTTTTTTGTTATCCATGTTGTTATTTCCATTAACTCATTTTTCCAATGTTTGTGTTTGTTATTATGGCTGCGCTGCATTTTGCCGCATTTAACTCAATATCTAACAGAACCTTAGAGCAGTGAAATCCCTTTCTTTTCAAATTGAAATTGCTATCATGATATGCTAAGAGTGACAGAAGCTTCTTCCTAATATTATCATACAGTGATTATTATTATGATTTCTTTTTTTTCCTAGAACACCTTTTCCAAACTGAAAGCAGTAAAAGAAGCCAATTGCTGTAGTGGATTATGGTTTCATGGTCCTAGGAGAATGACTCATTTATGTGCTTTGTTTCATTTGGATTTTATGTGCTTTGTTTTGTTTGGATTGCCTTCCCTTAGCTACCTAAGTTGCACTGCTTGATAATACTAGCCTGTGCTTTATCTTGGTTTGTTCTAGTTCTCGCGCTAGTAATTTCACTTCGCCTTTCTTTCTAACATTGTTTAATTTTGATGGTGTATGGTGTATACTATGTGGTGGTAAAGAGAGGGTGGACTCGGTACAACCTTTGTAAAATTGTTTGGTTCCTACTCTTATTGTGTCCTGTGGGTTTCACTCTTCGGCTTCTCACTAGTTGCCACAATACTTTTGGTTGTGTGTGTGTGTCTGTACCCACTTGACAAATCAGAATCATGATGAAATTATGTGTGACTAAATGTTTGATTGACTTACGGTGTCTTGGTAAAGTATAAATGCTTAGAAACTCTTTTATTTTTTTTTCATAATAAGTTCAATATAGCCCCCTTTCACCACTTTGGTGGCATCTGAATTTAGTTTTTGGTGTAACAAATCATTCTTGAAGTCTATTAAGTGAAAAAGGGATTCACAGCTTCATACTTACTTATCTATTGAAGTAACTTACTTTTTGGTGTTTACAGGTATATGTGGACTCTATGAAAGAAAGCTTAAGGAATTAAATCCAGCCATCAGAAACATCACTTATGACATTGGAGATCTCTACAATTTTATTGATGGCCTTGCAGATATGAGTGCTTTAGTGTATGTCTGTCTTTCTCTGCCTCTGTGTGCGTGTGTGCATGTGCACTCACTGCAAAGCACTTGAAAGCTAACGATTGAACAACTTTAAATAGATATAATATATGTTCAAGAGAAAAAGGAAATAGATATATGTTTATACATAGGTGAAGATGGTTGAAGGAGAGTATGTTCCTTTTAACTGCTATAATTAAATATACTCTGATATATCGAAGTGTCAAAATGAAATGTCTGCTAACATTGGTCTTCTCAAAAAATCTCTGATAATTTCATGTGCGATTATTCGCCCTACATCTTATTCATTCCTATGAGAGATTGCCCTTGCCAGATTCAAATTTGAACATGCTATGGAATGTGATTCTTCCATTAAAAATGATAAGGTTCTGGTAAGATGCCTGTTTTGTTTGTACATGAATGCGCATATAGGATAATACATTTTGAAAATCTAGGAGTAAAGAACTGAAGTTGATTTTTTTACTTTCAAACTCTTGCTCAATTTTCTTTGTCAAAAAAGTTGTATGTATGCCTGATAATGGTGTGGTGGAATAACTGATGTTTGCTGTTTATCTTTGGCTTGCAGTTATGATCATTCAATTAAGGCATATTTGCCATATGATAGACAGTGGATAAAACAGCGAACATTTCAACACCTTAAGAAATTGGCGCACTAAATGAAACACATGCTGATCACAGTACCTGATTTCTACTGAAGTTTCATGTAGAATTTAATATTCCTGGAAAGGAGTAGATGTGAAGTGCAGATTTGGGTTATTATTTAGCTTTGGCTTTTGATCTCAGCGATGTTTTCCTCTCACTTTTATGAAAGTGATTGTTGTTTATTTGGTCAATGTATCCTTTGGCAAACATTACTACTTATAGAGGGTTTAACCTGGGAAGTATACTATGTTGATGCATCTGTTCTTGGTGACCTGTTATTTGACACAACTTTACAAGTTACTCTTACAACACAGTGTTCTTGACATTAATCTGAAAAGGAGATTCTTGTGTGCGATTTCAATTCTGACACGATCAATTGAATTTGAAATGTTAATTATTTTTCTTTTCATCTCAGCAATATAAGGAATCATTTTATCTCAATTATTTTTCTGTTCATCTGAGCAATTTAAGGAAGCATTTTATCTTTTCTTAGCAGAGTTTATTATTATAAATCCTTTATGGTTTATCCTTATTAATTAATTAATCTTTTTAGTTTGAGTGTTTCACTAAAATAAAAATATATTTCTGTTAATTTTATTAAATAAGTGTAAAATAATAATATTTTCCATTTTATGTTTTCAAAAAAATTAAAAAACTCAAAAACATCAAGAATTAAAAATGGAACTTGTAAATATGAAATCATTAAACATAATGAAACCAAAAGAATCGCACATATCATATTAGAAAAGAACAAAAAAAAAAAATATTTTGTGGTTTCATATTTATGGGTTGTAATTTTTTTGGGGGATAAATTTATACTTAATTGATATCTCAAAAAAATTAAAGAGTTTAAAAGTAAAATTTTTTAAAATTTTTACTGTTTGTTTGTCATAAAAAGGATATATGTAATGTGGTATGTGCGATGGCAGAATCAAGGAGGGGCTGACAGAAACTGAAGTCTCCTTTGACTATTGGTGAGAAGATGAGGGAGGGGTAGCACAGGGGTCTTAGCCCCGGCAATGAAGGAAAGAAAGAGAGGGGGGCTGAAGGAAGAATAAAACGATGTTATTTCAAAAAGGTGTTGTCTCACTTGCGATGCCGTTTTGATCATAAGAAAACAAAAAAAAAAAAAAAAAAAAAAAAAGGGTTAAAACAGCAACCCCAAAAACAAAATTTCTTCTTTCCTTTTTATTTTTTATTTCCTTTTTGT
>CATIWR010521384.1:0-13107 GCA_949677035.1 Omphalea diandra | reverse complement strand
GCAAGAATCTTTGACTTTGGGCCTTATTTCCTTGCTTACACGACTTGGGCTTCCTTTTGCATGCCTTGGGCTTCTTTTTAGATACCTTAGCTGAATTAGATTATACTTGGATGCTCCCCACAAGTTGGGCTCGATTGTATTAAGTTAAGTGCTCCATTTAAAGAGTTTAAACTCTCATAAGCTTTTAATTAGGCTTCATGCATCCTTTGCTCTTCTTGGACTAATCCAAGTGTAACTCTTTGTTGCATCAATGCTTCAATTGCCTCCTTAAACTTCTTTAGCCTTCCTCTTGTGATTGGGCCTTGAAGTTGAAATGGATCCTTTGTTGACTTGCATTGTCTATTTGCATCACTCTTTGATACCTAAAATCTTAGACTTGTTTAACCATAAGTGTTTCTAACTTTCTTTTGCCCCACTTTTTTTTTTTTAGATGAATCTTTTGCTCCATTTTGGGTTCTTAGGATAATATAAATGAGAGGCAGGGAATTAAGCTAAGCTAAGCTTAATCCTAAACATTTCATAAAAATGGTCTCTTATTTTATGTTATAACCATTTAATTCATTTCTTATCATGTCATTACTAAGGGAGTTTATACTTAAAAAAATGGTTGAAAAAAATGGTTGTAGTAACCACAAAATGTGGCCTATAAGTCTTCACTAACCAAGTTAGAAACCACATTTTGTGGTTAATAAAACCTTGGTTGCAAAAGATTCAGTAACACAAAATGAATGTGGCCATTAAATGATCTCCTCGTGGTTGCTAAATGTTAACCAAGAGAGACCATGGGGATCATTTAGAGACCACATAATGTTCTCTATTTAGAGACCACCTTTTGTGGTCTCTTTTGTATACTATAAAATGTGGTCTCTAAATGGTTTTTTTTATTTTAAAGATTTTTTCTGATTTATAATTTTAAATTATTTATATAATATTTTTTAAAAAATTGATATTTTGTTTACATTTAATTGTACTATTTATATAATTAATTTTTTATTTTATTCAAAATGGAAATTAAATATAAAAATTAAGATTAATAAATAATAAGAACTATTCTATTAAAAAGAAATAATTATATACAACTACGACCAAATCAAATATACATTACATCCAACATCCAGAATTTACAATTGTCTTGAAAAATAGGAATCCCTTCACTTACATTTATGTCATTGTTGTGATAATTCACAAACTTTAAAAGAAACTCAAAAAACTTAATTGAACTAATAAACAAACAAATGCAATTTGTGCATAAATAAACCACCAAACTACTTCAACATCTAGAGTTTGTTGTTGAGATGTCGGTACCTTCCCACAACAATCGTAATAATACTAGTGAATCAACAATATAAAGAATAAACTAGAGAAATGTTTTATGCTAATGAAATAGATATACTAAGTAAAATTAATAAATTTCAAGATTTGTAATTGATTTGATCTGCTATGAAATTAAAAATCAAAAGCTAGAATGATTTTGACAATCATAATTTTTTGTTGCTACTTGAATAATGAAAATGAACATACAAATGAAATTTATGTGATTTTCAAAATTTAGCTAAAGGCTATAAGACACTCACCTAGAAAATTGGCTTATATATCTACCAATGCAAGAATGACATATTAGTACCATTTTGCGTACAAAAATGTCAAAGCCAAGATATGAAAAATTACAAATAAAATAAGAAACATAGAAAAAAAACAAAGAGACACTGAATTTTATAAATAGTGTATTTCCAATTAAATTCAAGAGTAAATACATATATCACTAAAATAAGAGGAGAAAATACATAAGGAAAACAAAATATAAAGAACAAAAAGCCACCTTAAGTTCTTTCTTCCATTAAAGCATGATATTTCCATAAACAATGGCCAACAACACAAAGTTTAGAAAAGATAATGAAGTTGGCTCATTAATTCCTAAATTCACAAGTGTAAGGATTATGAAGTGAGAATAGAGCATCAAACACTCAAATTTATTGATAGAACCTAAAAAAATAAGAAATCAAGGAAAAAGAGAAGGGAGAATAGGGAAACATATAATGATTAAATTCTAAATATGTCTTTAATATCCCAAATTATTTGTTTCTTGGCCTCAAATTCCAACAACCAATAACAAACATCTTCTTTTTTTTAAAAAAATTTTGTCTTTTATTTTACTTCATGCATAAGGACAAGACTTATTTTTAAAAGATCATATGAATAAACAATTTAAAGCTTGTAGGTTTACACATAATCTCTTACTAAAGAATGAAAAATGAAAAATTAAGAAATTAGACTCCCTATGAAAATTCTATAAAATTACCTAGAAATCAATAAAAAGATACAATAATTTCAACTAACCAATACAACCACCATTTAAAGATCATACATCAATTATTGCAAAATTTTTGAAAAACAAATAAATGGTTAACAATCAAACAAAAATTATGCACCTTCAATTCTAAGCAACCAAGAAAATATACTTTTTTAATAATTAATTAATTAAGCTTGATTAATTCAATTGATGAAAGAATAACATAATAATAATAAAGTATTATGAGCAAGAGTTTATATAAAAGAAAGAAATAGCCTTTTCTAATAAGTTCAGTGGATGAAAATCAAGTAGAAATGATGAGCAGTAATGGAAACTACGTTGGACCAAGACCCACCAATGTTTTCATAGTTTAAAAATTCTTAAAGCTCATCATCTTGCTTTACTTTACACAAACAAAAATGAGAAGACAATCTTACCAAAATAATGGTTAAAATAAAATCCAAAGAACAAGAAAACTAAAACATAAGATTAGATAATCATGTATGTACATCAAAGTATAAATAGATTTCTTTGTTGATTAGTATAAATAATAAGCACAACATAATAACAAGTAAAGTGCAACAAAAGAATAAGTAAAATAATTAGTAATAGACAATTAATTCACTAGCAAACCTTTAGATTCAGAAGGGTTGGTGAAAAATGATCTATAATTTCTTCTATATTAGATTGCTCTTGTATATCAGATTGGTCCCTCTGCTTATTTGTGTGTGTGTGTGTGTGCATTCAATTAATCGATCTCTCCCTTTTTCCTAAGATCAAAAAGAGGGCGAAATAGGAAATAATGAGAGGGATAATAATATGGGGATACATAGCAAATCAATTTATAATGGTTAAACAATCACAATAAGAAGGGACAACATAAGAGATAAGGTGTAAACACAAACCAAACAAACATTTCATTAATATAAAATGTAAGTACATAGACAAGAGTTGAAACAAACATAATGTTTGATAGCATTACTTAGGGCCTAAAGAAGAAATAAAGAACACAAAATAAAAACATGAAAAAGGTGGACACAAAGTCTAAAAGGTAGGGTAAACATCATTATTTCCATCTTCTTCATTATCTTCAACTTCTTCATCTTCTTCTTGATTATTGTTGGTTTTATTTTCTTCTTCTTCTTCTTCTTCTTTTTCTTCTTCATTATCATAGAACACAAAGTCTTTTAGATGACATGGTTATGAAAGGCTAAGCTTTTCTTGAATCTTAACTATATCTTTATGAAGGTGGTAGATGAAATTGCTTAAGAACTTTTTTCAAAAATTTAGATTCGTTGGCTAAAAAATGAAGCTCTAAAAGGAGAAGTGAGAGAAAGGACTCAAGGTTTTACCTCAGATTCTTTAGGAGCTTCCTTTTAAGGTTCATCTTCTTCGATCGTAAGCCTACTCCTTTTCCTAGGTTGAAAGGCTTAGTGTTGTTTGGCTCCTTTAGCACTCAATAGATACTCATAAATGTTAGGCCTAATGGCCTTAGCATTGATCAAATAGGTGAGGTTAAGAAAGTTTTTATTAGTACGGTAAGCTTTGGTCAAATTAACTTCATTTTATGGGGTTAAGTCCCATAAAATGATATATTACAATGATGTAAGAGGGAAGGAGGAATTCACTCTTTTTGGATTAGCTTATGTGAGCCAATTGGTCCATAAAGTAATGCCCAATTTGGATTGGTTTGTTGGCAATGAGGCAATAAAGAAATGATAAGTCTTTTTGAGAGACTTTCTTATTTCTATCACTTCTTGCATTAATGGAAAATGTAAGAATATATTGGAGAAGCCAAAACAATAGGGTTTTAATATTTTTAGCTAAAGTCTTTTTAGGGTTATGTTCCTTTTTAATAGAAATTTAGCTCTAAAAATTAAAAAATTTAAGATCAAGAGTAGAAATATTAAAGGGAATATGGCTTTTGGTTTGGAAATTGAATAAAGAGCAAATTTGCTCATAGGTTATATAGTATTGCTTACCAAAACACCTAAAAGTCAAGCCATACATACTGACTTTTGATTTTGCCTTCTTGCTTATCTCCATTATGCACGTGAACTCACAAATAACTTCTTCATAACTAGGTTCATCTCTAAATATGAACTCCACCCATCCCAAATTAGAGAGAAATACCTTGATTTCACTATTAAATTTGAGTGTTTGGAGAAGAAAAGTAAAAGAAATCCTATTAGGTTGGATGATCTTCATCTGTTGTCCTTAAATCTAGCTTTCTCCTTCTTATTGATTCCCTTCATAAGACATAGAGGATGGGGTTGAAGAGAGGATGTTTGGGCTATGTTTTGCCCTTATCACCTTTTGTGGTCTTCTTTAGAGCCATAGTAAGATGATGATGAAGAAGGATGAGGTTTAAGTAGAACATTTGAGAGGAAGAAATATGAAAAGTAAGAAATTTGAAAGAGTAAGAGAAGAGGAAGGTAAAAAGTGAAAGACAAAAGTGTTAAGTGGCTTAAATAGGAAAAAATAGGTATACATGGCAGAAAAATGGTCAAAATGCATTTAATGAAAGGGTTGCATTATTTGGGAGATGAATGATAAGTATCTAATGGTTACATATAAGTCATAACCATTATACATATTCACGACCGCGAATTATGAAAATGTGAGTAACGATAAGAAATTCTTTGGAAAGGTATGAAGTCAATGGATGAAAAATTAAAATTTGAATTTTTGTGGTAGCGATTGAAAATTGTGAGCATGAATGATGAAATAATTTGGAAATCATTGTAACTTCTAATCTTGATAGCGAATCCTAATCTTGGTTGCAATTTATAAGTAATTTTCAAAAACAAACTTAACATGAGTTTTTCATAACTGGCCCAACTATCAAGTGATCAAACTGATATATGGATGATTAATTCATGCAATTGAATATATGAAAACTCAAATGCAAGTTGAATTAATTCATCTTAACATATCATCATAATAAATCAATATAAACTTATCATAATCACATCAAACAAGTCAACAATAATAAACAAGCAATAACATGTTCATGCAATAAGATCTATTTTCACCCTAGAGAGCTTCCATCTAGCATTTTTAGTTCCCTCTTAATGAAATTTATCCTTTTTTCATTTAAGGGTTTAATGAAAATATCCACAAGTTGGTCATCAACATAAATTTGAACAATTAAAGTGTTGTTGTTATGTCTTTTTACAAATAAAGTTATATCCACCCTGCCCTTTTCAAAATCATTTTTTAAAAGAAAAGAACTAAGTTCATACTAAGCTCTAAGAACTTGTTTCAAACCATATAAGGCCTTAGGCAATTTGAAAATATGGTTTGGTAAATCATGAGATTTAAAATCGAGAGGTTGTTCTACATAGACTTCCTCTTTACTAAAACTATTTAAAAGGCACTTTTAAATAAAACCATTTAGAAATGAACTTTCAACATCCATTTGAAAGAGTTTAAAGTTCATGTGACATGCATATGCTAAAAGAATTCTAATGGTCTCTATTTTTGCAATAGGGCAAAGGTTCTATCATAATTTATGCCTTCCTTTTGGTTGTACCCTTTGGCAACCAATCTAGCCTTATTCCTTATGACGAAACCTTACTTATCTAATTTATTCCTAAAGACCCATTTGCATCATTAAGTGAACCTTTAGCATTAGGACAAGTTCCCAAACCTTATTTCTCTCAAATTGGTTAAATTTCTCTTGCATGCCAATCACTCAACACTTATCATCAAGAGCCTTATCAATTAACTTCAGCTCAAATTGAGAAACAAAGGCAAGATTATTATCTAATGCATTTAATTAAGCTTTAGTACTTACTCCCTTGGAGGTCTCACAATGATTAACTCCTTAAGATGATTCTTAGAGTACCTCTAATCCTTAGGTAGTCCTTGAGCTTAGTTCTCTTTTTATCGAGGTAAAACTTGTTCTACTTCTTGAGGTGGCCTTTGTACTCCAAGATCAATCACATTGTCCTTTGGTGTGGAGTTGAACTCTAACTTTTTAAAGTCACCTACAAGATCATCAATAAGAGTACCTTTCCTAAGATCAAGTTACTAGACTCATTAACCACAACATTCATTGACTTTTTAATCACCATAGACTTCTTATTAAAGAATTTATAAGCCTTGCTAGTGGTGGAATAGCCTAAGAAAATACCCTTATCGATGTTAGAGGCAAATTTTTCAAGGTTGTCCTCAGTATTTAAAACGTAGTATTTGCATCCAAACATTTTAAGGTATGAAAGATTGGGTTTTTTTCCATTTCATAGTTCATAAGAAGTTTTGTTTAGAATGGGTCTTTTGAAGACTTTATTTGTAATATAACAAGAGGTATTGATGGCTTCAGCCCCAAAGTAGTTTAGAAGAGAACACTCATTAAGCACAATCCTAGCCATCTCAACCAATGTTCTATTCTTTCTCTCTATAACACTATTTTGTGCTATTCTTGGAGCAAAAAAATTATGTGAAATCCCATTCTTTAAATAATAGTCTTCAAAAAGTTTATTTTGAAATTCTTTTCTATGGACACTTATAATAGAAGAAATAAAGTTATCTTTTTCATTTTGAACTCTTTTTGTAAAACTTTTGAAAACATAAAAAACATCACTCTTATGAGCCAAGAAAGTAACCTAAGTGAAAATATAGTCATCAACAAGGATAAATGTATAATGTTTACCACATAAACTAGCATTTCTTATAGGTCTAATCAAGTCCATGTGAGTTAAAGAAGTTTAGAGGTACTTAGAACATTCATTGGCTTGTACGATATTTGGTGTTGCTTCCCCATTTAGCATGGTCTACATGTTTGTCCTTAGCAAACTTAAGCTTTGGAAGACCTTTAACTAGCTCTCCTTTAGATAAACTTTTGGAGAAGCTCCATGATTGCATGATTAAGTCTTTTATGCCAAAGCCATGACTTATTACTAATAGACACAAGACACTTGAAAGATTGGTTAGCTAAATTGTCTAAGTCAATTACGTATGCGTTACCTTACCTTTCACCTTTAAAGATTATATTCTCATTTATCAAGGTAGTGACTAAGCATTCTATAGAATCAAAGGTAACTTTGTTACCCTTATCAGATAATTGCTTTACACCTAATATATTATGTTTTAAATCATCAACTACAAGGACATTATCAATAAAGGGGCAACCTTTCTTACTAATTACATAAATGCCAATTACATTACCTTTGACATTGTTTCTAAATGTCACATTACCACCATTCTTTTCTTTAATAGATGTGAATAAGTTATTGTTTATGATCATATGCTTTGAGCATTCATTATTTACATTCTAGTCATTATCTTGCTCAATGTTGGATTCTAAGCATACCTGCAAAACAAAGCAAAGTCACCTTTGTTTAGGTACCTAGACATACTTAATTCCTAAGGGGTTAGGTTTGGAAGGATCTTCTAATTTTAGGTGAGCCTTCCTTACATAACAATATACATTAATGTATCCATATTTTATACAATAGCATCATTATAGTTTAGGCTTGTTTGTCTTTCTCTTATGAGTCACTTCAACATGAGTAAGGGGCTTTCTTATGCCATGGCCAAGTGTAAGCATGAAAGAACATGTGTGGTGAGTAAGAGGTGTGTGATTTTATGCATGCCTCTATTAGTACGTGAATGCATGATTAGCTCTTTAAGGGTTGGCCTTTGAGCTTTGGGGTGCCTTTCCCTTACCCTTAGGTATAGGAGTCTTAATGCTTAGAGTACTCTTTTTCCCAATCACTTCCATGCTAGAAGTTTGAGGTGTAGAAGATTTAATGAATGTAGGAGGAAAATATGTGGATGTAAAAGCTTTATTGAAGCTAAAACCATGTCTAACTAGATGTGGTCTTTGAGATACAACAAATGTACCAAAGCTTCCTTCCTTTTGTGAAATTTTGAGATGAAATTTCTTAACTCAATAACCTTATTTTTTGAAGAGTCATTTTCTTTTCTCAAATAATCAAATGAGGATAGAGTTTGGAAAAGAATTTTTAAAGATTTTTTGAGTTTTTCATTATAAAAACAATATCATTTTAAATTTTTGAAATCATCCCTAAGTTTAGAACATTTTGTCTTATAAACTTTCATTTTTTATTTATATTTATCACATCTCTAAGACTTAGCTTCAAGTAGCTCATCATCCTCATCCTCATCCTCATCCTCATCCTTATAAGAATCAATATCATCACAATATTAGAAAGAAGTGCTTACCTCACTATAAGAGTCCTCTTGAGCCATAAATGTTTACCACTTTACCATCTTCCTCTTTTTCACTTAAGTCATCATCCTAAGTTACTTTGAGGCCCTTTTTCTTCTCGTTGTCTCACTTCTTCTTATTCTTGAGTTTGGGACAATCGAATTTGATGTGACCTTCCTTCCCATATTCAAAGTAAGACACATCATTCTTTTTTTCTTTAAAGTTAGATGATGCTTTCTTTAGGCTTCTTTTTTTTTTCTTTCTTCTCTTCATGAGCTCTTTGGTTCTCTTTGAAAGCATGGCTAACTCTTTTTTTTTTTTTCACTTTCATAACTATCACTTGAACCTCCATTCATTTCTTTATCTTTACTGGAGGGCTTAAGAGTAAGGTCTTTTTTTCTCCTTTGTCTCATTATCCTCTTATTCTCTTCATTTCTTCATCTTTCTTTATGGCCATCTCATGTGTCAGAAGCTTTCCAATGAAGACATCAGTTAGAACTTTCTCAATGTCTTTATTAGACTATTCAACACTACACAACCTAACTATAAACTTTCTAAAGGAAGTATTTAAAGAATTTTAGTGTTTATCTTATGGTTGGTGAGAGTTCTTCCATACTTCTTTCTATTATTAATAATGGTAAATAATCTATTTAACGTTTCAGTGACACTCATTCTCTTTCATCATAAAGAGCTCATACTTTATCACATACATGACCAATCTACTTAATTCACTTGCATTGTACCTTTATGGTAGTTCTCTAAGGCCTTTCAAATTCCATGAGCAGTGTGACAATATTGAACTCTTCCACATTCTTCTCTTGAAAAAGAGCTCAAGATGATTGTCATTGCTCTTTTATTCTTTCCATTTGCCCTTTTATGGGGCCTCCACCCATTCTTCTTTAGGAAGCAACTTCTTATGCCCATCCACTACTCTAGTGGGTGGCTTGTACTCTTTGACTACGACATTCTATAGATCCATCACCTCGCTATCAAGATATATCTTTATTCTATAATTTGAATGAGCATAGTCAGATCCATCAAAGAATGGCTTAAGGTAAGTGTGGATTCCTTCTTATGCCATGATTTCTTTTAAAACAATTAAGATGAATTTTGAGACTTGTGCTCTAATACTACTTATTGGCCCTTATACACCAAGAAGGGGGGTTGAATTGGTGGAGAATTTTAAATTTTAAAGGGAGTATAAGCAATAGAAGATTAGAGAAATTGTAGAAGAAGAATTAACATAAGCAATTTATAATCATTAAAGTGTTAACAAACCATAGATCCACTTCCTAATTCACCTATTGGGTATTTCATTGACTCTCAATGGTGTTTTATAAGCTCACACCTAACTTAGTATTTAGGCTTACATAAAACCTAATTATAATTATGTTTAAGTCTCACACAAAACTTGACACAAGAGTTTTATTACGTATGCTCACCCTAAAACCCAAACTCTAAGTATTTATAGTGCTCGTCTAACCTTCAACAACTCAAGTATAAAGAATTTAAGAGTTAAAGTGTTAAGAAATTAAATTACAATAGTTTTACCACAATTAAATGTTATCCTCTTACATTCAAAGCCATTTGATGGGTATTTATAAGTTCAACCACTAAAGAGTCATTATAAAAAAAACTATATGCAAATCTCTAAAGTCAGTTGATAAACCCTACATTTAATGCTTGTTAGAGTCACTACATGATCGAGACAGTAAGTCACAGTTATGATCTGTTTTTCACCTTAGATTTATCCATTTCTCAATCTCAAGCTTTAAATGTGTTTAAGATTTTCAAATGTATCTAACAACTAGTCACACATGGTAATATGGAACTAGCTCAAAAACTAGCTGTTGGTACCCTCTAACATATTATAAAGGTCACGGTCATGGTTTTCTAATCACGGTCACTACATGGAATAATGTTGAGATCGTGGGCCACTAAAGCTATCATGAATCAAATTGGAGAATTATCTTCCATCTTGAGTATGAGTCGCAATCACTACTAAATGTTCAATATCACGAACTTCAATTCTCCCAACATTCCCTTGGACATATGGCACTCTTCAACCGACTTCCTAGATGACTGTTGGAGGACTTTATGAAACTTTTGAAAATCATAGATGTAAGGCCCATTCTGACACAAACTGAAGCTTTTGGTTTTTATTTCTTAAGGTAATGGTCATGATCCCTTTGTCTTGGTCACAATTTTGGTATCAATTTTGAGACTTAAAGATTTTTACCTTTATTTGACTTTTAATGAGCTCCTAACTTAAGTTTTGTAAAACCAACACTTAAAATAAGCATTAAAAACTTTCAATCTATATTGTCAAGATCAAAAGAGAGCTCGAACTTAGGTTTGACCAATCTTGTCTAATAATAATAAAATAATGAGATTGCAATAGTAAAAAAATTTAAGAAGAGACAAAAAAAAATGGGATTGGAATTATGGTTTTTAAGTCTAAAGAGAGATGAATTGGAATTTGTTAGCCCTTGTGTACAAAGAAGGCAAGTTGAATTAGTGGTAAACTTAAACTTTAATAGGAACATACACAATTAAAAGATAAAGGAAAGGGAAAGGAGAAATTAATTTACAAGACTTATAGTGGTTTGAGTATTTATAAACACTAACTCATTAAGTGTTTTACACGCACAAACTCAACTTTATGTTAAGGCTTAACATAAAATGTAATTACTATCACACCCAATCCTAATTACATTTTATGTTAAGGCTAACATAACCTTACAAGAGTTCTACTTACACAAGGCTCAATCTAAAACCTAAATCTCAAGTGTTTAAGGCTCATATTTAACCTTTGACAAGTAATCAATAACTCTCAATAAATAAAGTATAAAGCAATACAAAGAGACAAGCTTGAGAATTTAATTTGTAAGAGTTTAGATATAATTAATGGTTATTATCTTACATTCAAGGTCATTTGGTGGAGTATCTATAGTTTACAACAACCCAATAGTCATTACTAATAAAACTATCTTCATATCTCTAAGATTTGGTAAGTAATCTTACATTTAATGCTTGTCAAATGAATTTTACAATCGACATGCTTCAATCATATTCACGATTTATGTTTATTGCTCAGGATTACTTTCATGATTGAGAACTTCAATTGAGTATAATGACTAGTGATAAGTAGTCTTTAATCATTGGTTTCCTTAACATTATTTATTATAATGCTTCATTTTGTTCAAAAGTTTTGATCACAATTTGTGAGTCAAGGTCATGATCCTGAATCTCATTAGTTTAGGGAGAATGTGAAGCTTACCGCGTACTAACTTAGGCCTATTGGTTTATCTTTGAAGCTAGGTCACAATCACACCTTCTTATACAAATTACGATCTTTAAAAACTCTAGCGGCTCCTTAGATATGTGGCATACTTCAACTAGTTTCTTGGATGACCGTTGGGGCACTTTTTCTTAATGTTTGAAGGTTGTGATCACTATTGGACATGAATCAGACTATGAGCTGAATTAGACATTTTTAGTTCCATTTTTAAGCTCGATAGCAGTCATGACATTATTCTTTGTCGTGATCTTCATGTCTTAGGCATGATTTATAGACCAATTTTATGACTTGGAGTTTTCACTTCCTTATGAATTCCCATCTCATTCCTACCTTAATTTTTGTAAGAATAACACTCAATAAACACATTAGTATCTATCAATCTGTATTGTTAAGATTAAACAAAAAAAAGGTTTAACTAAAGTTTGAAAGTTTGGCCAACTTAGTCCAACAATCTCTCTCTTTTTTTATTTTGACAACCTATAATAATTTTGCAAAGTATAAACCTTATAACATATAAATCCTTACAGATTATAAGTTTTCGAAAGTCAAAAAGAACTTGGAGAAAAGTGATCCTAAAGTTTGCATATGAATCAAAAACACTTAGGCAAAGGATTTTAAAGTGATTAAAATTACTCCTTGTCAATCAAAGCCAGTTATATCAATCATGCAATTCATTAAGATTACTTTGCACACATTCTTTCCCCCTTTGTCAAGATAAAAAAGAAAGGTGGTGCAACACAAAGAGGGAAGTCATATATCCAATCATTTAATCACAATAGTCATTCACAAATGAATATAAGACAATGGAGATCAATTAAACACAAAGAGAAACTTTCATTAAGATGCAACCCAACTATTATAATCATTCAATACAAAATTTCAAACATATACAAATGTTTGATCACAACTATTAGGCCAACCAAAATTTAAAAATTTTATAAAAAAGAAAGAAACATAAAAATAGAAATGAAAATAAAAAATAAAGCTAGAAATTAGGAGATTTATCATCGTCATCTTCTTCTTCTTCACTCTCTTCCTTTTCAAAGTCAGGTAGGTAGCAAGGTGTGATGTTCAATTTCTCTTATATCTCTATAATGTGACTGGGAGATAGGAGAGGATGTTAAGCTTCTTAAGGATTTTAGCTATTTGTTTGGAGATTAGGTCCATGTTAGCTTAAGAAGGAGGAAGAGGAGAAGGTTGAGTAGGGGTACTTTTACCTATTATTCTTGATCTTCCTCGTGGGGGGGGGGGGGGGGGGGGGGGGGGGGGGGGGGGGGGGGGGGGGGGGGGGGGGGGGGGGGGGGGGGGGGGGGGGGGGGGGGCGGGGGGGGGGGCGCG
>CATIWR010521356.1:0-48678 GCA_949677035.1 Omphalea diandra | reverse complement strand
TATATATATATATATATATATATATATATATATATATATATATAGGGTTATATATTATGTATCAGTGCATTTTTTTCTCCAGTTTAATCATAAGAAATCGGTGTTCTAATCACATTTCCTTAATTTTTAAGGAGCATTTGGACCACTCTCAAGGCTACACTTAGAAAATGGTGTTAGCAGACACCAAGGATTTCTACTGGGAGAAGTTCAAGATACAATTTCAATTTTTTTCTTAATACAATTTTAATTCATGTGCTCATATTTTTTAATATTGCAAAAATATTTGGGATGTCGTTGTGGAGATCATGGTCAAGATTGCATGGGAGCATGCAACTGCTAGGCGGTATTCAGGTACTTTATCCCATTAGAAATATGGTAATAGGCCAAAATGCGTCTTTAAAGATATTTGAAATTTGTGAAAGCATAAATGGGATACACTAAAATTTCAAGTGTGTTTTACATAAGATTTTAGGAACAGACACATAGAACCTACTAGTGTTGGTACTGTTTTGTGTCGCTATACTTTGGATTCTAGATCATTTCTTAAGCACTACAAGGATTTGGTTAGTTTATTTATTTATCTTTTTTATTTAATTATGAAATGTTTTTACTAAAGTAATAACATTGTATTTTTGGAGAAACAAACTGAAATGTCTAGCCATAAATTATAAGGTTTTGAAGAAGACATATATTAAGAAGAGTGACAATTTTGTTGATCAAAAATTAGTGGACACCAATGTTAGTTAAATAAAAACTAGTGCACTATTTTTCATTATGTTATTATAATAACTTCAACTATCATTCACAATTATTATTCATATTTATTAGGTTGTGACGTAAAGTCATATTGATGATGCTACTTCATAATTACTAGAGGGTTTTATGGAAACTCAAGTCGTCGACGTTGACAAAGTGTACATGGATGTTGTTAAAGGACACAAAAAGGGCAAAGTGTATGGATTTGGCTCTAGGGTGACCTCTGGCCATCCCCCTTTTTGTGTCAGCTCTTACTCAACCACATAATATATGACTCTAGATCTAGAATTTGTATCGCACCTTAGGATGTAAGTTTGAGAAGAGCTTTAAGGTGAGGTTCAAGGTGACCTTAAGATTCAGTTTAGCATGAGTTTGATCAGCGGTTCATAGCCATGCAGCAGAGCATGCAGAAGACGTTAACTTCAATGTTAGCTAACATGTATTCTTAGATTCCACTAGCACTACCTTCACATCCAGAGGACGATTATTTTATGGAGCCAGATGATCAAGATTGACATGATTTGTTTTTTTATATATATATATGGTTATGAATGTTACATGTACAATGTTATTGTACATAATACAATTTATTTTAATTTTAATAAATGACTTTTTTTTTTATATATATTGTGTTCTTTTCAATATTAATTTTTACTATAATTTCAAATATAAATACAAATAAAAAATTAATAATATAAAATTTTAATATAAAAAATATTAAATAAAATTTTAAAGATGGAATATTGATCAAATGTCGATGTAATTGCGATGGAGAAGTGTTGGAAAACCTACCACATTAGTGAGGGAGTAACGACAAAAATTTTTGTAGCTAAGGTTAGCGACGAAAAATTTTAATTGCTATTCCTTCACTAACATTAGCCAGGGACTAGTGATGGAAAATTTTGTTGCTATTATTAGCAAGGGAAAATTCCATAGCTATTCCATCTCTAAGTTTAGTGAGGGAATAGCAGCAAAAAATTTTCATTGTTATTCCCTCGCTAACGTTAGCTACGGACTAAATTTTCATCGCTGAGCCTTAGCTATGACCAATTATGTCACTAGTTTGTCACTAAGCTGACTTAGTGACGAAATTTACTTCATTAGCAATGAAAAATTTTGTCTCTAAACAAATAGATTTTTTTACTGAGGTATCCCTAATGTAAGTATAAATTTTACCCTACACCCTTTATGTAATTATCCCCTACATGTAAATACTTATGTATTCCCTTTCCCTACTATGTAAATAATTTTTGTGCACATCCCTCTCTCCTTAAGGGTATTTTGTTTCATGCTTGGACATATTTCATCTACTAATGTAAAGGATTTGTTCCTTTTAATGCCTTTGTGTAAATGTTCTATCGAGGCTTTAACTCTTTTTGGTATAGGGCCACCCCGTGCATTCTTTGCCACATGATAGTATAAGAATAAGACCACACTTAAGGAAGAACCACCAGTCCACGTATGTGGGAAGGATAAGGTTGGAAAGATCTTGTGCAAAATGACTTATGCATATCATGTATATTTGCATTGATTATCTATTCATGCATCATACTGCTAAAGAAAAAGATGAAAATATGGAAGATGTTGTTAGAGCAAGTGTCGAGGTAGCAATTAAGATTGGATCAACTTTAGTACAAGTGCCTACCTCTTCTATTGCTCAAGCTCAAGAGATACCTCTCTCACCATTTGAAGAAAGTGTTTTGCAATAGTTGAGCATCATTACTATAACTGTAAACCAATTATATATATATATATATATATATATATATATATATATATAAAGCCAAAGCAAAAACTAGTCAAAATGTGATGTGTCAACTCATTGTTAGTAGTTTTGTTTAACTCATCTATTATCATTGTATTTATTCATTCATTCATTCTTATATTTAAGTCTTGCAATAAATAACATGTTAATGAATATTAATTAGGGCACTATATCATGAATAATAACGTAATTAACTATCAAATTTTATTTGTATTTTTGTTTACTTATTTTAATTCAATTATAAATTATGATTATATATTATATTTTAATAAAAGTTCATAAAATAAATTTTAATCTTGTATATATTTATAAAAATAAAATATTTTTATATTAAAAATAATATAAAAAAAGTAGTCAAAATTTCATAATTCAATACTAATACAATAATAACTACTATGTACAAAAACAACAAATAGATATAAAAAAAAAATTAAATACGACAATGTATTATTGACATTAAATTTTTTATTTAAATATTATTAATAAATATAATAAATAATAACACCACTAAAAATATATAATTTCACTTCAAAACTTTGAAAAAAATTCAAAAATAGCTTCAAACTATACAAATACTACTAGTTATATAATATATAAGATTTGTTTTGTCTCAATTTTTTCGTTGACTTTGCAAATATTATATGCCTAAACTTCTAGTTGATTAGGATATGATTTTATATATATTAAAAAATATTTGAATATTAACAACATAGGTCATTAGGCATTATTTTATTAAACCTTAGGTCTTTGCAACAATATGAGTTCAAACATATAAAATTAATGCTCTGATTGTTGAAAAAATTGAAGAGTAACCATTTTATGTATAGTATTATTTAGGGAAAAAAAATCTATCATCAACCAAACACCAAAAAATATTTTTCAACTATTTTCTAATATTGTAGCCAAACATTAAAAAATATTTTCCATTAGAAAATATTTTTCTAGAAAATGTTTTCTTTGAAAAATATTTTTCGCAAACAAACATAGCTTTAATATAGAATAAATTTCATATATAACAATCATTAACTATTTCCAACATAATGTGTAAATAAAATTATTCTGTCCAAAATAATAAAAACTCAATCAAGAAATTCAATAAAATGCTTTCACATTGTATGAACTACATCAAAATAGTAAACGACAATATTGTGGAACTTCTCCTATGAATAAAAAATCACTTATTTAAAAATTTCTCTTATCCTTCAATTGAACATTAATTATTGAAAATTGTGATATTATTTTTCTATTATATGCAATGTTTTTAAAATCAAATCAGTCAGTTGACTAGTTTATGGGTTGACCAGTCTGACTAGTTTGGTTCAATTGATTTAATAATAAATAAAATATTGCCCCTTGGTGCCTAAGATAAGGGTTGACTAGGGTGATGACAAGTAATAAAAATTAAAACCATGTACAAAAATAGATGAAGAATCAACGCATAAGATTTATAGAGGTTTGACACAACTTGCCTACGTCCTCTCCTCTAGTATTTTCGGTAGAGTCTTCACTATATTGATAACTTAAGGTGTTATCAACAACCTTTACACAAATAAATTTTCAGGCACTTACCAAGCCTTTACAAGTGATAGATTCGTAGGCTTTATCAACCTCTTACAAAAAGTTCACAAATATTACTTAACTTTAACTCAAAGTAGTATTCAGGTACTACCTTAAACCTTTCACAATGTATAGTTTTCAGGATTTTCCAACCTAAGATTTTCTCAAAGTAAATACATCAATATAAGAAGGAGAAAAACTTTTTCACTCAAGCAATAAAGACACTTTAAGTATTCTCACAAAGTATGCTTGATGAGGTTGAGAATGTGAAAATAATTTCTAAAAAAGCTTATTCTCTAAACTTTGTTAATGAATTTCTCTTGATTGCTAGACCACTCTTTGTTCATCTTTTTTTTTTTTTATCGAGAATAGCTTTCATAATAGAATACTCAATTCATGGAACAGTTCTCTATCTATTTCTATTGAGAGCGAGTCCTTTTATACCATGAACAAAGAACTAGCCGTTAGAAAAAGAAATGTCACTTCACATTACAACTGTAGTCTATCAATGCCCGTTGAGTAATCTTCATGCTCGTTACTAAGGTATCAACTTTCATTGATTTCATGCAAACAAGTGATTATCAAACAAAATACATGTTTAATCGTTGGCTCAATCAAAACGCTAGTTGGGACTAGCTGTTAGAAAGAAGTTGACTCAAGACTCCTCCTTTGACTTTTACATTTGTTAAATTCACTTTTTCTTCAATGACCATTTGATAAAAATAATGGTTGTTACCATTAAACCACAATACCCATTGCAGAAAGATCAATGCCTATTCTTGATTTCTATAAAGAATGAATTTGGTTCTCTGTTTTTCAAGATTTACATAAATCATTCAACGGTTGAGGTCCAAAAAAGTATACTTAAGCTAGAATGTTTCTCCAACACATGTTGTGATATCTCAATGCCTGTTGCCAGGTCCATAATGCCTAGTAAAGGTATACAACACCTATTAGTTTGTTAAGTTGAGTTTGCCTTCATCTTCACACTCTAATTGAGTTTTTAAACATAATTCCTTCTCCACTCATCATAGTCCAAAAAGTTGATGTACTTGCATGTTCTAACGTAAAAAACTTAGATAAAGGTTAACTTTTTGACTTGTTTGTAATAATGACTTGAAAACTTGAGGTTTAACATAAAATTCAAAAAATATTATTGAAATGATTTTAAAAATCAAAAAATATATAAATATATTTATAATAATTAAAAATATGAAAATTATCTTGAAAATTGAACTAGATCTAATTAAACATATCACTGGTCTGATTTTTAATTTTACCAGTCCGATTTATTGATTCAGTCTAATTTTCAAAACACTTATTATGTGGAGCGTGATTCTTAAAATATGAAAGACATAATAAAGATGAGACCAATGTTAGAATTTATTAAAGCATGAAGTTCTTGCTTATAAAAAAGGATAAGGACAAGAATACCTAAAAATAAAATAAGAATCACAAATTTACCTCAAACATTTGCACTTTCCAAAAAAAATGATTTGCACCATATTATAACAAATATATGCTCAAATATTCCTCCCTTAATCAACTTCATTCATCAAAATCTCTTAATAATTGAAGTAATTATAACACCAAATAAAAATCCTCTTAACCATCTCAATTTAGCAAATCAATGTGTAATAGATCTACAATGAAAAGGAAATAAATTGAATTTGAAACAGCAAAATTTTTTGTGCATCTTCATTATTATCAACTCATTGATCTATCAAATCAAAAACAAAGTTCAAAACTTCTCCTTCCAACATCTGCTTATTCAAGTTTTTCTTCATCTATTCAAAATTCTTATTCTAGTTGGATTTGCAACTCATTGATCCATCAACACAAAAAATAGAGTTCGCAACTTCTCCTACAAGTTTCTTCTTCAAAACATCTATAAAAAAAATTGGCAAATCATCTCCATCATCATTTCTTCTAAACAGGTAAAAACAACTAATAAAAAACTTTAACAAAAAATGTTTTCTCATACATTTTTTATTAAATTATGTTTATATTTCAGAAAAATAAACAACAAATGCTTTATTTTTTTAATTATTCTTCATAAAAATAGGACTGAAAATCAATTCAAAAATGTACTAAAAAATAAATAAATTTTTTTTAAAAAAAAGAACAATGTTTACAAATAGTTTACTTATTTATCAGTGAGATAATAAAAATTTACATATTTTTTTAATTTTTTTTGAATTCAGTAATTATAAAACCTAAAATAAAATGTTTATAAATGGTTTACTACTTATTTATTTCCTATTTACCAAACATTGTAATCTTTTTTTAATATCACTCTACATTCAAAAACTCTAAAATGTAATTATACATCTATCTGTGGTTTACTATACATCTATTTATGGTTTATCATACATATATTTGTGGTTTAACATATTCTTTATTCAATAATTACAAACTCTAAATAAAAAATTATTTATAAATGGTTTAATGTTTGTTTATTTGTGCTTTATCAAAAATTATAATATATTTTTAAACTCATTCTGAATTCAATGACTATAAAATTGGAATATAAAATATTTATAGATAGTTTTATATTCATGTATTTGTGATTTATAACAAATTTCAAAGTGTGAAAATGTTGACTAACACTTTGTATTTAATCCACTTGTCATCTTTTATTCACTTTTCAACAAAATTGGATCCTATACTTAAATCATTCATTACAATGGTTTTTGGAAATAAGATTTCAAATACATGAATTTTGATATAACTAGTATTCTTATACCAACATATTGCAACTTCAACAATCTGTAAAAATTGTTAGATACCAACTTAAAGCCATACAAGAAAAACAAGGATTCGATATAAGATATCAAATAAAGATGGTTACTCGACATTGAAAATACAAAATGATATAGATCTTTAATTCTATTTGAAATTTAAAAAGAAAGAACCAAACTTCATAAAGTACCTGTTGTGTATCAATATTGCTGAAAATAAAGCTCATTTTCTCACATATACAACTCTTCAAATTTATAGACCTGAGACAATAATAATAAATGCAAATTAAGTTGAAAACTAATGAAATGTGGATTCCACAAATAACCTATACTATTTCATTGACTTTGCAAAATATGTAAGCAAGAACATTTCACAAGCAACTAGATCAAAGAATGAAGAAACAAAAAACAATAATAAAAACTATGCAATAGATACAACAAATGAGCAGGAAATTGTAGCGGGGCAAGTATACAAAGCCAAAGATATTTTGATACTAAACTTGAGTTTCTATGCAATAAGAAATAATTTTCAATACAAAGTATAAAAATCGTGTCATAGACAGTATTATATTTACTGTTTGGATGGTACATGCTATTGGTATTTGAGAGCATAAAAAATTGGAAATTTGGGTAATTCAAGATCAGAGAACTCAACAACATCCATACTTGTTCCATAGAAATCAGAGTAAGTGATCAATGATAAGCTACCACAAAAATTATTGGTGATTGCATCAAGTCAAAGTTCATGAACAACATTATTTACACACCCCAACAGATGTAATAAGAGACATGAATGAAAGTCATAAAATATGTCTAGACTATAAAAAGGCTGAAAAGGCACTAGAAAATTTAAGAGAGAAACCAAAATCTTCATATTAAAAGCTACCAACCTATTTATACATAGCTGTGAAAACAAATCATGGATCAATTATTGAACTAAAAATAAAAAAGGATAGCATATTCCTCTATTTGTTTATGGCACTAGATGAATCAATTAAAGGATGAAAATATTGCAGACTAATTTTCGTAATGGATGGGACTTTCTTGAAGGGACATATGGCGGTACATTGTTATTTGCATGCATATAAGATAGAGATAACCACATTTTTCCTCTAGGTTTTGTAATAGTCAATTCAGAAAATGATGCTTCTTAGGAGTGATTTTTCAAAAAATTTAAAACAACTTTTAGAGAGAGAGCACAAATGTGTATTATATCATATAGGCATGAAAGTATAGAATAGGCAATGAAAAAGGCATATATCACAAACATAAACAGTAACATATTTACAAACGATTTACTTTTGGTTTACAATTAGTTGATGTGTACTTCAAATAGGTCTTTCCATAGGCAACACATGGCGTATACATGTATCACTCATTAAACAACTTGAAAACACACTTTAAGAAAGTCACAAAGCAAATAAGAGATACATTCTTTACAATAACACAAACATACACAAATGAAGAATTCAAGCATTTGATGAAGGAGCTAGGAAAGATTGTCAAGCGAACTATACCATACCTATAGAAAATTGCATACCACAAATGGTCTCATTTGTATTATACAAATAATAGATACTTCACTATGATATCCAATATTACTGAATCACTAAATTCAACAAACAAAGCATTAAGAGAACTTCTAATAACAATTGTACTAGAGTGTTTGCATTCTTTGGTATAAGAATGGAGACATTCGAACATAAATATTGCCAAAGTAACATTCACAAAAATGACTACAAAAATTGAAAAGCATCTCATTGAAAACTTTAAAAATTTCATGACATTAATAGTAAGTATCCTAACCATCTATACTAAATATACATTGTCATTATAACTTATTCAATTTTTACTATATGATAAACATATAATAAACAAAAAATAAATATTCTTCACTAATATATCTCTAAATTCACTAATGAATTTTTCTATAATAATAGGTCCAACCTACAAATGAAGATTTATACAAAGTCAAAGACATTGAAACAACATTTATAATGAACATGAAAAACAAAACTTGCATATTCAACAAGTTCTAAATGGATGAGCTGCCATGTGAATATACATTTGCAATCTTGAAAAAATACAATTAAGATCCTCATGCATATTGCTCAGATTTCTTTTGTAAGACCAACATGTTTGTTGCATATGATGCAATAATATATCCAATTGAAAATGAATCCACATGAGATATACCAAATGAAGTAAAAGAAATCAAAGTTCCCCCTTCATAAGGTAGATTGAAATCAGGAAGACCAAAGAAAAGAAGATGCAAAGCTACGTGGGTGAATAAAACAAATAACAAGTGCAATAAATGTGGATATAATGGATAAAATAGGAAGACATGCAGGAATCAACCAAGAAAAACATGATATCCAATAAATCATTTCGATAGTATACTTGTCCAATTTTTAAAAAACCTAAGCATGCATATTCATTAATTGTAAATGGTCCTAAATCTTTTGAAAAATGTATAAAGAAATACAATAAAATATTGATTTTCCATTTACAATGGATTAACTTCTAGTTTATCATCATTGTTGACAACATTCAATCTATATATATGACACTGTAAACTAGAACTATGAATATGTTGATTTCATTTTTGCAAAAGGTTTATTTCTATTTTATGACGACCACAACTTCATTCACTATAAACATATTTCATTACTTTAGTATATTGTTGGCAAATCCCACTTACATTCTAACTCTAAACATTACAAATTTATGCTTTTTTAATCACATATGAATGAAATACAAAACCAAAAAATAATAACATGCTTATCTATTTATCAAATAAATAAATATTTCCAAATGGACAATATTCAAGTTACTATGAAACTTCAATAATATTCAATTTAATATTACTATAAATATATACAACTACCATCAAACTTACAAAAAAAAAAAACTATAGTTAATATTTATAAGCTAATTACAAATACAAAAAAAATCAGTACTATGAATTCACAACACCACACTATATATGAATTTTTTGTTAATCATTGAGGGCTCCAGGATAATAATTGTCACTTTTTGCATTGTTTTCTTCTTTGTACCTGTCATGAAAATATAATAGAACAACAAGCCTAGTCCTATGAGCATCCACATCAAAATTCTCAACAGGGATTTCTCTACCACAAATCAAGTACTTTGCAAATGACACCATAAACAACCCATAAATACTAACAAAAAATAAGAACAAAACACAAATTATATATAATATAACACAAAATAACAAAAAAAAAAACACATAAAACATCAAAATTACCTATTAGATTGAGAGGGCAAGTCTCTAACCAACTCAACATCAAATGGTGATGTCAACGACTTTCCAACTTAAGGACTAATGTTAAAATCAATGTCATTTTGTGACTCATAAAGCCAAACCATTAATAAGAAATGTGGTAGTAAAATACTATATGTCATGAGAACCTCCCTACACACTTAGTCACAATTAACTGTCATCAATGAATTATAAACGAAAATCCTCCTCTTCCTAAAATTGAGATGACCTAAAATCCAGTGTTCTTTAGACACACAATAGATAGGAAAGAGGACAGAATCAACATCAACCCATTATTGATTACAACACAAATGATAATCAAGAACATAATCAATAACCACACTATCAATAAAAATAACAAACAAATTATCATTCTCCTTATACTTCTCATATAACAATCTAACACACCCATCAAACATCAAATCAGTAGTAGTAAACTTCATTTTCTTGTCATTGTTATACCTTCCCTTCTTCCTTATGTAATAAAATATCACATCAATATGTTGTTAACAACAAAAAATATATATTAATATAAACAATAAATAAATCAATAATAAACTTCTATTTCATCCCATAACACCATATAAAAGTCAACTAAAGATAAATATATAATAAATCAAAAATAAATATACTTATAATGGAGTTAAAATACTATCCTTTGTTAAACAATAGATGAAACCATGTTTTATTACTAATAGCAGTAACACCAAAATCCATAACAAACTCTATTAGATTCCTTTTCTTTGAATAAAATAACTCATTATAGAAAAAAAAACAACTTAAAAAAAATTTTAATAAAAAACAGCAAATACATAAAAGTTAAACAATCTTGACACAGTGTAATACCTTTTAGTTTTTTTTCTTTTTGATACCTTCCTCAATCCAAGACTCAAATTTTTTAACTTTTTCATCCTCAAGCCAATACCTTGTTTTATCATCCAAAGGAGAAAACCTAAATAGAAGCTATTTTGATTTTCTAATCTTCAATCCTCTCTTTCTCCTCAACTTCTTTCTAGAATCAAACAACCCAAACTCATTCAGAAAAGGAGGTTTATACACACTTTCATGTTTTAAAGCCCTTTTTCTGAAAAGAATGGACATCAATAACATCAATTTCAACACTTTTTCTTACCACTGATTGCAATAAAGTAATAATTACAAACAAATAATCAATATAAAACAAAACTTTAAAAATACACAAACAAACATGACACCTTAAAATAATAAAGAAAAAAATGTTATAAGAATTTAGCTTTTGAACAGCTTTTATGGCAGAAGTAATAGTGACCTCTAATTCATTTGGATCTAACTCATCAATAAAAAAAAATAAAAGATGATATTTCTTTCAAATCACTTTTATCAAACTTTCTCCTATCATCAACAGAAAAGCCTCCTTGTTTTTGTATCACTTTGCCCCGCATTTTTGTCATCTTCAATCATCTTACCTTCATCATTTTTTTTCTCATTACCAATATTTCCAACAGTACCACCTTTACTACCATTGTTCCATCATCCTACAAAATAAAATATCATTTAATTCTACATATATAACATTCCTCAAATCTATCATAAATCAATATAATAACAACATAATGAACAAATAAACAAATACAACAAATGTATAATAATGTCATAAAAAATCAATAAATCAGAAACAACAAGCAACAAAAAATAAACACAAAATTTATTTAATATACCTTCTTATCTGCATCTTCATCATGTTTATCATCAAAATCATTATCATCTTCACCTTCATTTACATCAAAATCACCTTCATTCTTCTCATCATTTCAAGTAAGCAACAATTAAATAAAAAATAAATTTGAAATCAATAAGAAATATATAAAATCAACAACCAACAAACTTCATCATTATTATCATCACTATCACCATGCAAACCACCTGCTTCATTAGCAACTCCATGTATATCACCCTTGAATTTTGTACTACCTTACACGAAAAAAATAAAAATAATACATATATTATAACCAACAATTTATTAGAAAAAAAAAAAAGCAAAAAACCTCAACTTTTGACTTTATGAAAGCTTACTAAGAATAAATTGCGCCAAACTAATTTTTCAAATATGCCCTGAGAAAACTCTAAAAATAAATGACACCTGAATTTATTTTCTCTTCATTTCTAATCACTAAATCCAATTGTTTTTGTATTTTCTCCTGATTTCGCACCACTTCATCCAACTGTTTTTACAACTTCTGCAATTCATTTGAAGATGATGAAGAAGCTCCAGAGCCAACTGAATCAGGAAAATCATCTCTAGATAACCCAAAAGATCTCTTGCCTCCACAACAATAGTTAGATCAATTTTTTTTAAAAAAAAAATCATTGAGCTTGAGCTTATCTTTCTCCTCATTAGTACCATAAATATTCTCCAACCTCAACTAAAAACAAAAAACATAACAATAAAAGAAAAAACACACAAAAACATCAAAAATAAAAAAAAAAAAGTTTACCTTCAATTCAAATTAATAAAAAGGAAAGTACCTTTTTAGAAGACAAGTTAAACACTTTTCTTTGAAGTTCACCAATATTGGGAAAATATCTACAAGCCCAATTCAGCATCCAAGGGATATGACCACCAATAAATGTATAAAACTTGTCCACCATAATAAGACAACAATAATAAAACTAAATCTAAAAACTTAAAGAAAAACCAACCAACCTATAATAAAAAGTGCTCTTCAAATCTTTAGCTTTTGAATCAACAAACTTCTTCTCTTTCCCAACCACTTGTCTTTTCAAAATTTCAATTGTCATCTCAAACACTTATTTCTCCCAAGGATACTCATTATACTGGTCACTTTTAAAAATACATATAATGCTCCTATCCACCACCCTAATAGGTACATTGCTAAATAAAAACATCTCAATAAAATATAGCATTGCTATCTTCACTGTATCTTTGTCATCAACCCATCTCCTTGATAAAAAAGTAGTCTTCGATAGCTTGCTTGTTAACCTTCTTCAAAAAACTAAAATACCTCCCTAAAATACCACTGGAAACCTCAGGGAATTTCAATTTATTACACTCACCTACACAGTTTAAACCCGTAATAATAACAACTCTTACAAACCAAACTTCAATATTCCTCCCTATTCTCCCAACTCCTCTCCCCCCCTCCCCCCCTCACACACACATACACAAACCTACAGCTCATCCAAGTTTGGTTGCTTCACTTCCCTCAAAAGCAGAGAATGAATAAGTTGCACTTGTAACTTGAAATTCCTCAAATCTAAAAACTTCTTAAAACTACTCTCCCTCAACAAAATCAACTAACTCTCTATAAAATTCTCTTTCAAATTGTTAATCACATTTTAATCAAAATGATTAATAATTCTTGCAATAAAATAATTATCAGATTCCACCTTATACTTCATATCCTACATAATCAAAAAATTGTTTAAAAAATTAAAACTCATAAAAACACATAATATATAAATTAAAATCACCACATCAAAAATTGAAAAATCAATAAAACAATAATAGAAAACTACAAATCAACAACACTAAACAAAAAATCCACCAAAAATCAACATAAAATAAACAACAACATTTTAAAAACTAACAAATCAACATCAATACAATAAAACACAAATCAACAATTAATATACAACAAAGCAATAATAGAAATCAACACAGAATAAATAAAAAGGAACATCAACAACTCAACAAATAAACCACAAAATCAACAAAACTCAAAAATCAACAAAAATAACAACAAATAAACCACAAAATCAAATACAAAAAATAGAAAAAAATAACTAAAATCAATTCAAAATAAACCATAAAACTTCAAAATTAATAAATCAACATAAAAACAACAAAACAAATCATAAATCAACAATACCTAAGCAATAAAGAAACATACAAATCAACACAAAATAAAACAAAGAAAACACTTCAACAACTAAAAAAATCAAAATAACAAAACAAGTAAACCACAAATTAACAACAAACAAATAAAAATACAAAACATAAAAACAAAATAAAACAAAAAAATTACCTGAGGAATCTCAATTAGATCCTTAACAAACGAGACCTTCCCAACTATCTCTTCACCAAACCAATGCTTGCTCCATTTTTATTTCTCAACCTTAGGACTATCTTCCTTAAAATTACGATCTTCAACAATCTTCCTCTTCATCCCAACCAATAACTTTTGAAAACTACCACTCTTTTCTAACTTACTCTTTGATTTAAAATCAACAATCCTCACAACATCACAATTTTTATGACCTTTAATGCTTCCTTTTGCCTTAGATTTACTTTGAGTTGATTTCCTACCATTACACTAGTGTTCAAAACACTCACACACCTTTTCTGACCTAGGGTTTACTAAATTTCTTAAAATTACTATTAATCACAATTGAATTATTAGCAGATAGGGGCAATATCATACCAAACAAGAATAAATATAGAAACATTACAATATTAATTCAAGCCTAAAAGTGAAAATATAGGTATATGTGATAATGTGGGAAAACAAAAATGAAGATGGTACCGATAATTCAAGCTATCATGCTGATGAAGCAAACCAAAAATCATGTAATAGAGTGAGAGATGCAACAAGTGTAACAATATAAAGAAAAAAATAAAGACAATGTAAAAAAGTAAATAAGAATATAGCATAATATCTTTTTATAAATGTGGGATATAAATGTCTTTATCAAACAAAAAATGGTGTGTAATTTTCTCTAAAAAAAAGGATGATTCCTTAAATAGTATGTGTAGAATTTTAATAGCATATACATTTGGCTATATTGTTTAATCTCTCATCTTTTAGTTTTTTCATATTTAGTTTGTGAATACCTAAATTTATCATTATATTAAGCAATTTCTAATTTATTCAAAAATTTATATTTGATATCTAAATTAATCTTTTATCAAGATATTTTAGTTAATTTAAAATTTTTATGCTTATTCATACTCATTCATATATATACTAAACAAATACTTGCATGTTGCTATAAAAAAATATTACATAATACTTAACATAGGATTTATATGACATTATTCATGATATATAATAATAAATACTATATATAGTGCATGATTTTTAATAATATAATATAAACTTTTTTAAGTCAGAAAACATGAAATTAAAAAGAAATTTAAAGTATTTTATAATTCAATTCTTTAATTTTGATATTATTCATGTACAGTTCGAAAATAAAATAAAGTGAAATAAAAAAAGGGAAAAAGTTATCAATTTGATCAATAGTTTTAGAGTCTATGAATGAATAAAAAGAGAACAAAAATTATATAAATTTCAAATATTAACAGTTCATAGTAACATTTCTTCTCTTCTGCCTCATGCTTGGCTTTCATCTTTGCATATTTCCTTTTGGTTGCTTTCATTTATGGTATCTACTGAGCTTTCTTAATTGTTTCTATAATAACTTTATAATTAGTTTTCTCCATCTCAGTAATGGCAAGAGTTGCCTCTTCAACAAGCCTAGCTTCCTTGAATCTCTGAACTTTCTCCATTTCCATTAATGAAGATCATTAGCCTAGAAGCACAATTGTTATCATAAGACCAATGACTTTCAAGGAAATGTAAAATCTTTTAGAAAATATAGCCATAGGTGTAATATTAAGATTGCCTTCTTTCTGGTTAAGAGTGCTTCTCCACAAGTTATACCATACATGTCTATTATTCATGGCAACAACTATCTCTTTAATTTGCCTAGCTTCCTTAAATCTACGAACTTCCTCCATTTTTTCCATTGATGAAGCTCATTAGCTTGGAAGCATAATTGTTATCATAAGACCAATGACTTTCAAGGAAATGAAAAATCTTTTTGAAAATATAGCCATGGGTATATGATTAAGATTACCTTTTTTTTGGCTAAAAGTGCTTCTCTACAACATGTACTAAACATGTCTAATGTCTGCTTAAGTTTAAGCATTAGTCTTCTCATCCTAACTTCCAAGTCTCACTGCATTTGATTATTCCATGATATAATGAGTATGATCTATGTGTATGTCATTTTGTTTCTTATAAGAACCAACTTGCATATGCAATTTAATATCAATTAATTGACACTTACTGTTGTTTGCGAGCTAGGTTCTATGGATGAGGCTAGAGAAAATTCTAAATTTTGGAATGAAATATCTAAGGATCACAGGAAGTGACCCTGAAAAATCAAATTCTTCAAATATAGAATCACAATTAGTGGATAGTCTAGGTGCTAGTAAAATGAGCCATGTTCCTAAGAATGAAATGTGTTGTAAATAGAGGGATTGGATGGAGTCCTTATTCACTCGCAAAATCGCCCTCGAAAGGAATCATTTCTCTTTTCATAATGAAGTCTTTTCAATTTGGCATTTCTAAAGTGCCCTTTTCCAAATCGTCCTCTAGTTTAATTAAGTAAAATATATGTAAAAAAAAAGGTAAAATTAATTGAGCAAAACATATGTCAAGAGAAGAATAAAGAATTGATTTGCTTCATACATGAAGAGCAAACTTTCTTAATTACCTTATCCTATCATCATTTTTTGAGGGATCATGTGAGCTTGGAGCTACAAGTACCTTTGTGCTATTTTCATAGACATTATCTTTCCTTTTGAAATCCCATAAACAAAACAAAAATCTGGTGTAAATTTAATTAAGCTAGTCGACACATCTTGGTTCTTGAATCTCCTATACACTAATAACATACATGATTTATATAATTTTTAAACTTTTTATAATCCAATATTATATAACAAATCAAAGTTATAATTTTTTTTGAGAAAAATACCTTGTAACATCATTTCTTAAGGAAGCATTAAGAGTTATACTTCCAATATAGTTTTTTGCTGATGTAGTCTAAAGTGCCCTTACAACATCAGTATCATCAAGCACAACCTTCTTTAATTGAACCTATGTTTACCAATAAATTCTTTAAGTGACACTGACAATGAATAAAATTGTTTGAATGGCAATGCTTATGCATAAAACATCATGACATAAACTAACAACATTCATATTTTATTCATACTAATTCATTCAACCACCACTTGTCAAAAAAAATAAAATATTCCTTAACTACATCATAACATAAGCTAACAACATTCATATTTTTATTCATACTAATTCATTCAACCACCACTTGTAAAAAAAAAAAAAATTCCTTAACTATCTCTCAACTTGCATGATAAGAAGTTAAAATTTTTTGGTTAATCATGCAAAACAACTCATATTTAGGTAAAAGGCATATTCAAGCAAAAGGATAACTAAGAATAATTGGAATGCAAAAACAAAAAAAATCTCAAAAAATTCAAAAACAAATTGATTAATACTTAATTACCCACTACCTAGTAATCACAAATTGAAATTCAACAAAAATAATATATAAATTGAAACTGCATATTACCCCTAAACTGAAATTCGACAAAAAAAAAAATTATAAGACGTGTATATGACATTAGCCTCGTCCTTGGAAATTGGAACAAAACAAAACAAAGCAAGCAACCTATCTATAATTTCCCATAATATACTATGGTTGCCATTTGGTGTATCATAGACCTAAAACATAATAGCAATAAGACTACTTAGTTGGGCTTCAGCTCATTGTTGTCTCGCCTTTTCAACCTTCTTTAGCTCCTTTAGTTTGATGTATATATTTTCTACAATGCTCTATAATTTGTATACATTAGGTTCAACCTTTTGATTAAAAGATATAATTAGATAGAAAAAATTTCACTATTTCTCCTAATAAACAATGACAAGATGCCTAGTTTGGCACTAAATCAATCTCCTCTTCATAATCCAACTTTGATGCTACATAAATATCATTTACTGCTTCTTCCATTTGACCAACATGGCACTTGCATTTCCTCATATTTTGTATCCTTTAGTAGAGTCCAGATCGATCTACAACATATGCAAAGAGCCCATCATGTCTATCAAATATCATAAATAAAAACTCAGCTAATGAACTTGAAACTTTTTTGCCTCCTCTATGGATAGATGACAAGTTCACAAGACTAACCTCTAGAGCAGTATTAGCATCATGTATTGCAACATTAGGTTTCTTTAGTTTAACAAATATGCTAGTTGAAAATAGAAAGATTTGAAGAAACTAAGAAAATGGGAAAATAATAAGACATTACCATCACCAAGCTGCTTCCCAGCAAAGATAAGACTCTACAAGTTTGGAGGGATAACCTCTTTGTCTTGATTATAGCTTTAACATTGTTGTGTGATTGTCTTGCCGATAATAATTTTTATGGAGATTTACATATGCTCATACAATTAAAATCAAATAAAAAATAATTCAAGAGAATGATTATAGGACTACAAAACAAATTATACATGAAGCACAAAACTTTCAGTCTATACATGATAACAAACACAATCTAAACTAACTAAAAAAAATATCTTGTAATATTATTAAAATCAAATTAAAAAAGAAACTTGATCCCCAAAAACATCAGTAAAAAATTTATTCTAATTGAACTCAAAGAACATATCATACAAACTATAAAAAAAATTAAATACAAAGAAACCAATATTGGGGGAAAAAGCATCCACATATTCATTTGAAGAAGAAGAAGACAATGATAATTTTGACTCTTTTCGTTGACTAATGTATTGCTTAAAGCCTCAATTTTGTTACTGGGTATCTTCATTTTGAGTTTTGCCGCTTTGAAATGCTATACACTAATACAAATGAGTCCTTTGAAGGAACAACTTTCACTTTTGCATTATATCATTTGGTGGCTTCACCTTTTGATGTTGACATCTCACCACACTTAGAACTACATATCATACCAATTCAAGTAAAACAACAAAGCATAATCATAAAGAAACTTCCATAACTTCCTTAAATAACATAAATTTTCATATAAAGGATGAATATTTCCTCAATCCAAAACTGTCTCAAAGCTTAAAGATAATACCGAAAAAGTCAAATTATCGATCAATAATGAAAAGAACCTTTAGATCCGAATCATTGGATTCATTAAAACTTATAAGCAAACGATCTAATGCTCGATGAGCTCAACTTAAAGAACAAAATCATAGTGTAATAGAAAAAATAACGAAGATTTAATAAAAGAGATAATAAGAAAATTTTTGTCGTTTCACACAAGAGATCTAGTAAAAAAATGGTCATTGTTGCTTGGATTGAGATAAGTGATAAAAATTTATGTAGTATATATGTTATATAGTGAGATGGTTGACTCGATAACCCACCACGCTCAATGACAAAAGTTGTTCTCTTATCGTGATACTACCAAGCTGAAATGTTATCCACATTAGAATAACTTGTTTTAAGCAATTTAGGAAAGTAAGAGAGATGAAGATGAAAAAAGGGTTGGGAGCAAAGCAAAGAAGCAAGAGTCAACGATTGAGGAAGGAGAAATGAAAAGTATAAATGGTGTTTGGTTAGGACAACCTATGATTAATTGAAAAGACAAAAGTATCCTCATACAGTAAAATAAAAATGACATTGTTTTTACAAAAATATAAGGATGGAACATAACTCGCGCATTGGATCAACACGAAATGACAAAACTGACTAAAACTTGCTCAAAATCACAAAATTATGGCCGAGTTACACCAAAAAAAGATATCATTTTTTTGAAATTCAGGGCTATTCTAAATGACAAAAAAGACAAATTATTGCATTAAATTGCAAAATTGCCACCCAAAATTGCACTATAGCAATCCTAGGTGAGCTATATATATATATATATATATATATATATATATATATATATATATATATATATATAATTAATGTGAAGCGACAAAACAAAACAAAACTTGTTGAAAAATCAATGCTCGAGTTAAACCAAAAAATGACATCACTTTTTTTGAGATCTCATGCTAGTTTGAATGACAAAAAAGATCAATTATTGCACGAAATTGCAAAACCGCTACCCATAATAGCACTATATATATATATATATATATATATATATATATATATATATATCACATGAACTTAGTTTTTATATTCTCATATTGTGACTCTTGTTTTATATAATAATTATTTTTATAATTTGTATAAAAAATACGCCGAGTTAATAATCACAAATACAATATGAAAAAAACAAATCTTACACATGTGCTGGAAGAAAAAAAAAATAACAAAAAAGAAAAAGAAAGAAAATCCGCCCCTCAGTGCTAGTCGCATAGTTGCATGCTTCAATTCTCTAAAAATCATCTTCTTCTTCTTCTTGGTTATCATAAACAAAAACTAACCGTTAAATTCTGTATGTAATGGATTCATTAGTATTCCATCCAAAAGTAAGCACATTCACGTACCCTTTTCTCCAATTTCCTTTGGCTTTCCATCGTTTCAATCTCAGAGCCTCACAAATAGTCGCTGTTAGAAAACAATCTCAGAAAATTCGCTGCGAATTCGAATCTAAACTCAACAATGGTGCTCTCTCTCCCGATTCGGACCCTCGTTTCCTCGACCGGGTATTTATCTTTCTAT
Source organism: Omphalea diandra (assembly GCA_949677035.1). NCBI lineage: Eukaryota > Viridiplantae > Streptophyta > Magnoliopsida > Malpighiales > Euphorbiaceae > Omphalea > Omphalea diandra. The sequence continues at coordinate 28,118 of CATIWR010521356.1, read as the reverse complement.
TTATTCTTGAATCATATGTATGCTTCTATTGCTAGTAAAAGCTGCTGAGTTATGATTCCCCATTTCCCATTTGTTGTTTCAACAACAAATACAACATCAGATTTTGATAATATGAGTGGTATTAGAATTGCATAGCATTTTTAAATTAATGAAACGTTACAATTAACTAGAGACATATAATGTTGGGATTTCAATAATTTGTGTGCTGTTTAGAGTTATGTGCCTTAACCCCGTCTTTACCGTTGACAAATGACGCCTATGTAATTCTAAATACGAAGCCAGGAATTTCATCTTTTTCTGTGTTCTTTAGTGCCAGCTGTTGCTACTGTTGTGTGTTGAGATTCTTGTACTGCTAGATTGTGCTAGAGCAATTTGGTAAAGAAACGGCAAGATCCTAGCTTTTGGTACTAAATCCATTGATGGGAAATAGGGAACGATCACAGGACGTGAAGAGAACGATATGAAGATAAAATTGGGATCGTGGATTTAGTTATTTTTAATGTTTAGCAAGTAGGTGACCAGATATTATCTTGCTTTAAACACATTCTTATCACACCTAGTCAAGATAATGAAGGTTAAAAATGTTTAGGCTTTTATATCCGTATTTTCAGTGTCAGTTCATTCTGTTTATTGAGATATGAGTTACAAGGGAAGAGAAACCTTGCAATTCTTTTTTTTTTTTTTTTGTTTGAAGGTTACAACTTTCAATTTTGTCACTTCGCTGAGATGTGGAAGTACTGAAAAAAAAAAAACTAAATGGGCACCACAAAAATTAGAAAGGCTGAGCAGGAACATAAGGAACCTATGCAGCAAATAAAAGCACAGATGCAACTAGATTGGACTATATGGTAGCTAGGATTGTTAGCTAAACGACAAAAAAAGTTATGTTAAGATGCAGTTCCATCATAGGTCTTGTACGTGATGCTAAATAACATGCATTATGAACCACAATAGCAATTGACTTATCTGAATTGTTGTGCATAACCATCTACGATCCATTTTCAGCAAAAAGCATTGGAAGCAGCAATGAATGATATAAATAATTCATTTGGAAAAGGAAGTGTTACAAGATTGGGCAGTGCCGGTGGAGCATTGGTGTAAGTATTCATTTTGTAGCATAATACTCTCTTGGCTCTTCATCTTTCTTGGTTAGCCCTTGAACTGTTATTCCACCCTTAATATGTGGAGTTTTAGCTTTCTGGAAGTACGAAAATAAAATGGAACTTGCACGTCATCTATGTTTGTTGAGCATGGGTTTAGCGAGATTGGTGGATCTATTCATAGTTACTTCCTTGCTGCAAGACTTGGAGGTTGACCTCATTATTTAACATATTTGTCGCAGCGAAACTTTCCCTAGTGGCTGTTTGACCCTAGATTTTGCTTTAGGTGGTGGCCTTCCCAAAGGGAGAATCGTTGAGGTATTATAACCTTCTTATGTCTTCTTATTTATCTTTAGTTTGGTTGCAGGATATTTCCTTTGCATAGCATGACTCGAGCAGTCTTTGGTTTGCTGGTAAAGCAAAGTGTTGTGACTCATTTGCTTGTTTTACAATTGATATACTATATTTTGTGGCTGTTGAGGACAATGATAAGTGAACAAAATTGTGCATGATATAACACCTGAAGAGTAGCTTAGTAGCTTAAATAAGCTTTTGTTGAAGTCACACTAATATAGTTAGTCCATTGATACTAAAATGTTGAGTGAACTCTTGTTAATAGTCAAAGTTATCCATTAACTTCAGAAAGAAAGTTGAATGCAAATTAAGTTGGGAAGTAGAGACATAAGAGAGGGAAGGAAGGGTTTTGTTATCCCAAGAAGCCCTAGAGAAGGGAGTGAATAGGATAATAACAAATTTTTTAGGAATTGATGAACTTCAAGTTAGCAAAGCAATCACAAGAGGAGACACAAGTTTTATAGAGTTCGACACAATTTTGGCCTATGTCCTCTCTAGTCACCATCGGAGAGTTTACTATCTCAAGTAACTTGCAGGCGTTACTCAAACCATTACGAGTAAACTTTTAGGTGTTATTTAAAACCTACCAAAGTTAAATTTTTTAGATACTATCTTAAAGTCTTTCTCAAGATAGATTTTTAGACACTATCTTAAGTCATTCACAAAATCTGTTTGAAGGTTTTGTTATCCAACCTAGAGATGATCCTCACTTACAAAAATACAAATATTGTACAAGGGAGAATCACTCATTAAGTTGCTTTTAAGCTGCCAAATACAAGTTTAAAGTATAAATGCTTGAGTAAGAAAGAAGAAGTAGATGATTATTTTTTAATATTAAACCTTTTGTAAGCTTTTCTTCCAACTCTTTTACAAAGATCTATAACTTTGAATCTTTAAAAATTAACCAAAAAAAAAAAAAAACAACTATCAAAAGCGGACATAAATGAAAATAGTTTGAAATTCAATTTTAGTATTTTTGAAAAAATTTTAATCCTTTTGTTTTTTATTAGGAGTATCAATGTCTTGATACAATATTGTTGATAGATTTGATGTGAATTTTATTTAATTATCTTCCTTTAAAAAAATTAGCGTGATAATAATGATGGGGTATAATGTTATATTATTTGATTTTTTTGGACTATTAGATGCAATTTGATTATTTAATTTTTTATTTTATTGGATGAATGAAATATACTTTTAACATGTCTATAAAAATATAATTTAAAAAAGCTATGCCACCAAATTAACACATTAGCATTGTAAATGACGTTAGTTGATTTACCGCTCATTTGATTCATGATGCATAACATAGGTGCTCTATTGACACAAATTAAAATTTTAAAGACCAAATAAAAAAATGTTAAACCATATGATACTATTTCACATTTTTATTTTTTTAAATGTATGATGTGTTAGACGATGTGTCAAAGTGGGTTCTACTAGCTAACGTGTTATATATGTTATCATGCCACGTTAATGTTTTATACAACATTATATATTCTGTCACTTAAATGATTAATGATATATCATATGGTATCATTTTGATACAAACTAAAACTTAAAATTCATTTTTTTTTTTTTTAAAAAGCTAATCCATATGCTCCTTTTCTGTGCTTTTTCTTCAGATTTTTTCTTAGATGACAATTTGAAATGGACCACTTAGTTGACCTTTAGTATATTTGTGATTTATTTTATATGTTAGAAAAATTTATGCTATTGAATTTCTAGTTGTCATTTAATTTTTTTTAGATCTTTTTGCCAAGAGCAGCTTTTCTTTCCCCTCTCTACCTAGTGTCTAAGTTTTTGACGTTTAATTGGCTGAAATTTTGTAACAATGATGAACTTCTTCTATTGAAAGAACTTGTTTATTATAATTTTACTGGTCAGTCCAATTTCTATTATAAATGGGTAGTTTATTTGCAGATATTTGGACCAGAAAGTAGTGGCAAGACCACTTTGGCACTACATGCAATTGCTGAAGTTCAGGTTCTTCATCGTCTGGGTTTTTGTTCTAATCATTAGTTTGGGTGAAACACTATTTCGAACCTTGAGGTGAGGCAAAATTCATTAGTTGGGACCTGTATTTTCAAATCAAACTACCTGGTCCTTATTCCATTTATTCAACATATTAGTCTCTTTTTTAAGTTTCCCAATAAACTAACTTGAAATGTTCACTTTGGACACAACCAGGTGATGGAGTTCCCAATTCGTATGTTAAGTTTTAGGAATTTCCCAAGATGATCAAGAACAAGATAAAAATTCAATTTTCAAATCCCAATTAGACTTGTAGGAAACCTATTTTTAGCAACCTAAGTTATAAAGATTTAAAGTTTGTTAACTCAAATCTCTAAATTGACTAAGCAAATAAAAAATTAGAATTAACCAATTTGTGAAATTACTAAGCATTCACTTAACAATCTCACAAAGTGCTTTTAAGAACTCAAGAAGAGAATGAAATCTCACCAAGAACTTTTAATTATTAGCAAAATTACTTACAAACTCGTTTTTGGGGCCTTTTATAAGACTTAAATTGATATAAATCCTGATAAAAGATGAAAAGAATCTTCTTAAGGTATTTCTAAATACAATAAGACTTGTATTCATTTCTAAATACTAGTTTCTTCCTAAAACTAACTAATTAATCCCTTCCTAATGAAATAAGAAAATAATAAAATCTTAGCCTTATGATTGGTTGAAAAAGAATTTGGGTTTACAAAAATTTCCTACCAAAAATCGCTCGAAGCCGCACGGCCATGCCCATGATCGTGCTGCAACAATCTTCTATAGGATTGCGAAGAGGCACGACCATGTGCATGGCCGTGTCACAATTTTTTGCTAAAATTTGGTGCTTGCTCTTGACGACGCACGACCATGCACAGGGTTGTGCTTCGACCTTCTATTTCAATTTCTTCCTTCCAGGAATTGGAGATCCATTGAATCAAGCTAAACACTCTTTTTGAAGACTCTATACTCTCATTCTTTTGTATTTGGTTTTCATGCAATTCATTATCTTCTTGAGCTAATCATTTTGCATGAAAGCTTCAAGTGCATTTTTAAACTTTTTAAGCCTTCCTCTTGTGATTGGACTTTGAAGTTGAATTAGATCTCTTGCATCATTGTCTAGACTATTTGCATCAACTTTACCCTTGCCCAGTTACAATTTACCTCATCCTCTTTTGATACGAATATGGGTAATTTGTCCTAAATTCATATCCAATGTTAATATCTTTGTCCTAATCAATTTAAAAAATTTTTACTCCTAACTAGACCGCTAGAAAATTTGTTTCTATCAACTGAAGTTATAAAAAATTAAAAGTTGTTTAATTCAACAACCTAGAATTGTCTATGCCAATATTAAGCCTAGAATTCATTAGTTTGCAAAGTTATTAAGCCTTTATTCAGCATTCTCATTAAGTTCTTTTAAGAACCAAAGAAGATAAAATATTCTCACCAAAATTCAAAATTATCATTAACCAAAGAAGCATACACATTTTTGGAGCCTTTTATAGGTTTACAAGTCCTTAATTAACACTACTCCTAATGGAAGAATGAAAAGAACTATGCCTATAATTATGTCTAGGTGTATTCGGCCATAAGGAGTTTAAGGTCTCTTAAAACACTAGATAATATTCCTAAACAAGAAACAACTTTTCTTAATCAAGAAACAACTCAAATCCTAATACATTGGGCCAATGAGAAAAGAGAAAGAAAAGACAATACTAACTAAGCAAATTTTTGAAGATCTTGGACTTTGGATTGGCTTTGTTGAGCTTATCCTTGACTTTTAACCTTATCTTGGACACTGCATATGTCCTAAAAACTCTTATAATTCGTCCATCCCATTAAGAATAAGCCTAATTCATATAGGCTTTAGTGTATGGTCCAATTTAGCCAAAATATACAAGGAGAAGGCCTCTTCTCTTTTTGTAAGTTCTTAGTCTATCTCTTTAGTCCTTAGGTAGCCCATTAACTTGAATAATATATATGATTTTAAAGTTTGTCCAAGCACAAATCATGCCCATTAACTTGTTTTAATGTAATAAAAGCCCAAGTCTCTTATACTAGCCCATTTGACTTTAACCTTATATTTGAAAAATTGTTTAGAGAGGAAAAAATAAAGAAAAAATTAATTTTATTTTTCTTCATTTATTTTTCCTCTTCGTGTTTGAATAAAGAAGAGAGAATAAATTTTATTTTTTTTTATTTATTTTTTCTCTTCATGTTTGAATATAAAAGAAAGGCGGAAAATAAATTTATTTTTTCTCTTTTAATAGATAAGTATCAAGGGCAAAAATATAAATTTATCATAATTTCCATCAATCATTCTTTTTTCTCTCCATTTCAGAAGAAAAATAAAGAGAGAAAAATAAGAGATATTTTCATTCTTTCTTTATTTTCCTTCATTTCCCAAATAAAGAAAAGTTGTAATCATTTTTTATTTTTTATTCTTATTTTTTTCTTTTCTTATTTTACCTCATTCCAAACAAATGGTAACTCTTGTAATAGGGCCCCCATTGACGTCTTCCTTTTGGTTTTCTTGCAATCTTTTGGAATCTCCTTGGAATCTTCTAGAATTTTCTAGTAATTATTTTTTATGCGAATTGTCCCACTTGGAGAGTTTGATTTGCAGATTACTTAAAGTTTCACACATGTAATTGAAGCACATAAAACTTGATTTTGGCTTGAAGAAGATCCACTAATTACATCCACTAGTTGCTACATGCTTGTGTTAGCATTGAATCTCCATCCCATGTTTGATTTCTCCTTGCATAAATGTTCCAAAAAATTCGTTAACTCCTTCAAGCACGCTCTTGATATTAGTCCTTGAAATTTGAATAAATCATCATGATGGGTACCAACTAGGTTCACATCATACCCTCCTTCTTCAAAAAGATTTGTTTTCAAATCTTGGCCTACATTAAAACAAAAAGAAACATAAGAAATAACCAAAAAAAAAAAAAAAAAATCTAACTCTAAACTTACCATGTAAGTTTCAAGTCTTTCAACTAGGGTTGAACACAAATCGCACACATTCATCTACACAAAGTTTGAACGAATTTCATCTAAGCAAGAAAATATTAGAACATAAATTGCATCTAAAACATTTAGAAGAACTCCATCCAGTACACCTTTTCAACCTAGTATGAACAAACACTAGATCATCAAACACCTTTAAAAATGAAACAAACATACTAGATAAAGATAAACTAAACTTGTTGGTAGTAAAGTATAATCTAGAACAAAACAAAATTTAAATTGGGTCGATGCAAAATAAGATCTAGAACCAAAAGAAGCCTCCTTGCACATAAGTTCATTCATTGGCTTTGGAGAAAATAATACTCCTTCAGCCTCACTCTCTCTTGATAGCATCTTCTTTCTTTAAAGAATTAAAAATAAAATCGATTTGATGCTGCTTTTGTCTTCTTTGCTCCTCCTTGGAAAGTATTTCTTCACACCCCCTAAAAAGAGGCACAAAAGCTGATACGAACATGGGGAGGTTTAGTTCCCTAAGTTGTATGCTTAATTAAGTTACAATGATTGTTTCAAGAATCAACTGTTAAAGAACTTTGAATCCTAACTAGATATCAAAAAAATTTGTTTCTAAGAATCTAAGTGATAAAGATTTAAGTTGTTAATTCAAAAACCTAAATTAACTGGAGCCAATTTAAGCTTAAAATTAACTAGTTTGCAAAGTTATTCATAAATTCACTTAACAACTTCATAAAGTTCTTTTAAGAGCTCAAGAAAGAGAATAATCTTATAAGTAAAATTGCCAAGAAAAAAATATTATTCAATCTTATTGTGTATGGTCGAATATGAGAGGCTATTTATAGTCTTTACAAGCTTGAAACCCTAATTAATAATTAAAGTAGCAAATCCTAAAATCCCTAGGTAGAATTTGGCCACTAAGGTTTGGCCTCCCAAAAATATGCTAACTCCACTATTCCTAATGAAATAAGAAGGCAAATGGTGCCATGTGATTGGCCTTAGGGGTATTCTGCCATCACAAGGAAGGATCTTACAAAGATTCTCCTAACTTTGCTTATAAGACTAAAAGACTAACAAAATATCCTAACTACATAAGGAAAATCTCTTTTGGCCAATATAGAAGAAATAGGATGTGATTAGGAAGACAAAGCCAACTAAGTAAATCTCGGTGTATCTTGTACTTTGACTTGTTGACTTAGACTTGATGACTCATCCTTATCCATTCATGTTGGCGCCACCTTGGTTGATTTTAGGACATGTTATCTTGTCTTAATTAAAACATTATCCATTTGTAACAAACTTTATCCATTATGTCTGAATTAAGATAACCTTAATAACCTTATCCATTTATGTCTTAAAAAGACATGTCTTGTGCTAACGAAACCTTGTCCTAAAACTATGAATTTTTGGATTTTCTTTCAACTTGTTGGACATATCAGCAGGATTCCATAATGGGCTTTCGCTTCCGAATTGGGCTTGTATTGGGCTTTAACTAGGATGTCAATGATCCACTAATTTGATTCACTAAATGCTTCATGCATCATCTTTGGGCTTTAAGTTCCATGCTCCAAACCTTAAGTCCAATGGGCTAATTGAGCTTGTTTTGAACATTCCCTCATTCTTTAGAAAGATTCGTTCTTGAATCTTGGCCTATAAGAGAAGCAAAATCCAAACATAAGAACTAACAAAGATAAATTTAAATCAAACTTGCCATGCAAATTGCAAGAATTTCCATTCGAATCAAATACAACTTGCATGAAACCACCTACAAAGAAGTTAGAACACGTTGAGATACTGCTAAAAGAACATAAAACGAATTCAAAATTCTTAGAAGAAACCTTAGCATATTTTTCATCTAGTATGGGGAAACATTAAAACATTGAATTTCTTTGAAACAAAAACACTAGATAAAGAAAATTTAGATTTATCAAAACAAAATTTTAAAACCAAAGAACCAGAAACACTATAAACAAAAGAATTTTTGAAATCAAAGGGAAAATCTTCTGCCTAACCAACGCCCAAAGGAAAAAGAAGAATAAAACAAATTTTTAAATACATTAGAAAAGGAAAGCACATGTTTAGAAGGGAAAGAGTTGGAAACACAACAGATAGTTTCAAAAGAACTTTTACTTCTAAAATCACATCTCAAATAATAATGAAAAAAATGCAAATGTTTTAAACTAAAAGAAGAAACGCAAAAAGAACTTAAAGAAGAAATTAAATGTCCATCATTAGAAGAGTACCTAAAAAAGCAAAAACAAGAATAAAAAGAAGAAAAATCGCATTTAAAGCAAAAAGAACGTGTACGAATGTCTAAACAACAATTAAAAGACTACATTTTACATAAATTTACAACCTCGCTCTTCATTTTTGCACCTCCATCAAAAGAATAAAAAGTTAAATTGTCTTCTTTCTTAAACATCTCCATTGAAAACCATTCTTCATAATTTTACAAAAGAGACATAAAAGTATTATACAAAAGATTGTAAATTTTGTTAGTAGCATAATACATCTCTTAAAACAAAAACATGGTTGTAGGTCTTTAGGAAGAATTGGCTTCACTCACCATTCTTTTTTATCAATAAACTTTTCTTTTGCACACTCTTCTTTTGCATGCATCTATCTTTTCTTGCGTGCACTCACTCTAAGCTCTCCTTTTTCGCCTTTAAGCTTGCAACTCTCATAAGTTTTCTCACTGCTCTTCTTTTGTTGTGCAATTAATTCTTTCTCTCATGTGCGCACGTTCTCTCTCTTTTAAAACCTTTTGATCCTCATAAATTTGTTGAGAAGATAAAGGAGTAAGTATAATATGTTTGTCATGAAAATCAAACTCATGTGTTAGAAAGCCAATTATGCCTAGCTTTTCTATCATATTGTCATGGACGCCCCAATAGTAGATGACTTGCTTGCATTGGCATCGTATCACATAATACCTCATCACAATATTTGTCCATAGAAAATGAAACTTTAACGTGCTCGGTAACCTTCACATCACTACTATCATTCAATCATTGCAAGTTATAATATTTAAGATGTTTAGGAGTAGACAAGTTCAATTTTTCAACCGTATAAGTATTAACAACATTAGTACATGAACTACTATCAATAATTGAACAACATACTTTGCCTTGGATTGCACACCTTTGTTGAAAGATGTTTTCTCTTTGTTCATGATCTTCTTTAGGTTGGGTACTTAAAGATCTCCATGCAAACAAAATTTCTTTGTCTCAAAATGATCTTTTTCATCACTAGTATGAATGAGTGGGAGCATATCAAGATCATTTTCTACGTCACTATCATCACTGTCTTTATATTCAATTTTACCATTTACAATTACCATGGCTTTCTTGTTAGGACACTCTTGCTACATGACCTCGCCCTCTACATTTAAAACATTCAATAAGATTAGCTTTGGGCTTGGATGGTTCGGTTTTGTTGGGCTCATTCTTGGGCTTCCCTCCTTTGACTCCATGTTGCAATTCGGCTTTAATCCTAGATATGGGCCTTTCAACCTCTTTCATTTTGTTAATCCAATTAGAAGAAGCAAAGTTGGGTTTGGAAGTTTTGCCACTAATTTGCCTTTCCACTTTTAGGGTCATATGGTAGGTATCCTCCAAATCTACATAAGGTTGTAGCTCCACCACGTTCGCTATCTCTTTGTTCAGCCCATTAAGAAATGGAGCTATGGTTTTGTCTTCACCCTTCTCGATGTTGGCACGAATTAATGCAATTTTCATCTCTTGATAATATTCTTCCACGCCTCTATTCCCTTTCACAAGCATTTACAAACGGTAATGCAAATCCCTATAGTAATAGGAAGAGCAAATTTTTTTCTTATGACTCTTTTCATCTCATGCCAAGTTACAATTGGATCTTCCCCATATCTACACCTATTTAATTTCAGGATCGTTTTTACTATTAAAAATAGGTATCTTCATCTTAATTTTTTCTACCCAAATTTCCATCTTACTTTCCTTGTCATAAGAAACGGTCATCCATCGAGTCACCATCATCATCATGAATGTATCTACCATGCCTTCTCTCAAAGTTGTGTTGGTGGTGTTAGAATTGTTGGTGTGTTGGCTAGACTCATCTTTTTTGCCTTTCCCATCAATTGCTCCATCTTATCTTGTGTGACTTTCATGAAGTGCTTTCACTTTGGATCTATCAATTGCTCCATCTTAATACTATCCAAATTGCCATCTTGCTTGCCTTGTCGGAGGAAACTATCATCCATTGAGTTGCCATCATCATCATGAATATATTTACCATGCCTTGCTTGCCTCAAAGTTGTGTTGGTGGTGTTAGAATTGTTGGTGTGTTGGCTAGACTATCTTTTTTGCCGTTTCCATCAATTGCTCTATCTTATCTTATATGACTTTCATGAAGAGCTTTCATCCCGGATCATCGCTAAGATATATCATGAATAGAAAGAACAAAAGAAAAACCTCACAAAATCACTCCCTCACGTGTTTATACTCAAAAGATATTTCTCCTCTCTTGTTTCGCAGAATAAGGCTTGAGACTATTGCCTTTTACCTTTCTTGGTTCTTTTCTTTAAGTTCTTTAGGAATTGAAGTTATTTTGTCCCTTCTCAAAAAACGTTACTATTGTCAAATAAAGTATTAATTACTTAACAAATAAGTAATTTCAAATTATAATGATTCTAGATAACCAAGGAATTGAATTAAAATCAAATGAAAAGGAAGAGATCAAGTTTAGCTCAATTAAGCTCAAATCGCAATTTTGAAGAAAATAGGAACAATTCCAAATTTGCAAAGCTTGAATGAAGCAAAATAGATAGGAAATTGGTGCTTAGGTCGAATCCAAAGTTTGCAACAATCCAATTCAAATTCTTTTGCAAAACAATTCAATTGTAATTATCTTCTTTTTTTTTTTTTTTTTTTTTTCTTTTTGATGCCTTTTTTTAAAAATTTTGATGTCTTCGTTTTTTTTTTTTTTTAAACTTGAAGCTAAACACAATTGCAACACAAGAAAACATAAAACAATTCAAAAGAATAAAGTTAGGCCAAATTGGAGGAATTCTTTTCCAAATGCAATCTTTTGCAAAAATTGGACTTGGATGGCCTTAAAATTGAAATAAAACATCAAATAATTATATAAACAAGACGAAAATAACAATTTGGATGAAGGAACACTAAGAAACTGAATGTGAAACTAGGAAAAGATGCAAATCGCAAATATGATATATATATATATTTTTTTTGCAATTTTATGATGCAAAATGACTTAGAATTAAAATTAAAGATGAATTAACACTTAAAAAAGATAAAACAAACATAATTGATGCAAGGAAATTGAAGAAAACAAATTGGAAAGAAAAGAGTACGATGAGGCCGAATTGATGTTTTGACAAGGAACAAATATTTAGAACAGGAACAAGATGCAAACACAACAATTTGATAATTGAAGCCTTAAGCTTTGATACCAAACTAATACGAATTTGGGGAGGTTTAGTTCTCTAAGTTGTATGCTTAATTAAATTGCTAAGGATCATTTCAAAAGGAGTTTTAAATTTCAACTAGAGCTTTAGAAAATCTGTTTTTAGCAACATAAATTACAAATATTTAAAGGTTGTTAATTCAAGAATCTAAATTAACTAAAATCAATTTAAGTCTAAAATTAACTAGTTTGCATAGTTATTAAGAAATCTACCTAACAATTTCACCAAATTCTTTTAAAAATTCAAGAAAGAGAATAATCTCACAAGTAAAATTTGTAAAGGAAAAATATTATTCAATCTTATTATGTATGACCGAATATGAGAGGCTATTTATAGCCTTTACATTGTTGAAACCCTAATTAATAATTAAAAAGCAAACTCTAAAATCTCTAGGTAGCAAACTCTAAAATCCCGATTTATAGCCTCCTAAAAATATGTTAAATCCACTATTACTAATAAAAGAAGGAAACAAATAGTGACATAACGGTATTCGGCCCTCACAAAGAAAGATCTTGCAAGATTCTCTTAGCTTTGCCTATAAGACGGAAAGACTAACAAAATATCCTAATTACATAAGGAAAATCTCGTTTGGCCAATAAAGAAGAAGTAGGATGAGATTAGAAAGATAATATCAACTAAGCAAATTTTGGTGTATCTTGGACTTTGACTTATTGACTTTGATTTTATGGCTCATCCTTCTCCATCTATGTTGGCTTTACCTTGGTTGATGTTAGGATATGTTATCTTGTCTTAATTAAACCATTATCTATTTGTAACAAATTTTATCTATTATGTTTGAATTAAGACAACCTTAACAACTTTATCCACTTATATCTTAAAAAGACATGTTTTGTTCTAACAAAATCTTGTCTTCAGATAGTGAATTTTTGGACCTTCTTCAAACTTGTTGGGCACACCAGCTGGATTCCATAATGGGCTTCCATTCTTGGATTGGGCTTGTATTGGGCATTAACTAGGCCTATCAATGATCTGCTAAATGCTCTATGCACCAATTTTGGGCTTTAAATTCCATGTTTTAAACCTTAAGTCCAATGGACCAATTGGGTTTGTTTGCAACAAAAGCACTATACAAAAGTCATATAAATGGTTAGAAGAAAAATGTCTCTCTAAACAAGAACACAGTTATGTGTGTGTGGGAAAAATAAGTTTCTCTCTCATCACTCTCTTTTACATAAAGATTTTTTTTTTGCTCACCTGTCCTTTTGCATGCACATCTCTTTTGTTTTGTGCATCCTCTTTATACTTTCATTTTTCTTTTTTTTTTTTTTTTATCTCACACCTCTCTATAGTCTTTTCACAACTCTCCTTTTGCTACAGAATTATTTTTTCCTCTCTTGTGCACATTCTCTCTCATTATCTTCTTATTTTCTTTGAGATCAACATCATTATCTTTAGAATGTGAATTGAATGCTTTACTTGCATCCAACATATCATCATGTACAAGACTTAGCAATTTTAGTATTGGACCAATTCTCTAATGGTGGCATCTTATCATCATTCATTCTAGTATTTTCTACTTCATCATTCTCTAACACAATCATGGCTTCTTTGTTTGGGCTTTGGAAAGTAACATGCTCGGATTCTTGGCATTTAACATTTGTTTCATCATGCAATTTAGAAGAATTTTGAGTTTTGATTGAACCTTTAGAAAAAAGAACCTCATCTTTTAGCTTAACCTCCTTTTGTTGTTGGAATGGATTTGTTATCCTCCCAATGATACTCACATGAAAAATCAGATTTAGAATGGATTTGCCTTACCACATTCTCATTAGGTTGCAATTTGATCTCATCAACAATCTCTTGGTAGCATTATTTAACTCTCCTAAAAGCTTGTGTAGGCTTTTGAAACAAGTCTTTATAGGAATTTCGTACAAGCCTCTTTCGCATGATTTTCTTTACCTCTTGCCATGTAGAAATTTAGTCCTCACAACAACGCCTTCTGATTGATTTCAATTCATCCCACCACTTCATTGCACGATTTTCAAATTCAGCAGCAACAAGCTTTACCTTTTTCTCTTTGGAATAGTTATGACACTCAAGCACGGATTCCACCTTCTCTTCCCATATTAAGTATTCTTCGGGATCACCTCTTCCATAAAAAGTTGGAATCCTCATCTTTTTGTTGTTGTTATCTTTTTTGCATTTGGTATCTTTCATTTAGGAATTCATAATCTTCTTCATAAATCTATCTACCTTTTCTTGCTTGCCTTAAAGTTTTATTGGTGTTGTTGGTAGCTTCTCTCTTTTCTATCCTATGCAACCTATCTTTTATTTGGTTCATCTTATCTAGTATGTCTTTCATGAAGTACTCAATTCAAGATCTTTGGTTATTTCCTTCAAACCTGTCATTGTAAAACAAGAAGCAAGAAAACAAAAAAGTAACATCACAAAGCACTCGCTCACATGTTTACACTCAAAAGATAACACTCACACATGTTTCACACAAATTAAGATTTTTACTGTCTAATAGACTCATCACTTTTACCTTTTACCACTTTGTTCTTTTCTTTTAGTTCTTTCAGAACTAAAGTTACTATTATCAAGTTAAACTCAATCACAAAACAAACAAACAAACCCAAAATTAAATGTGACTTTATAATTAAAAAAACAAATAGAATCAAAACAGAAATAAGAAAACAAACAAAAATAAAATAGAATGAAGAAAACTAAAGATAGCTATTTAGACTATTCACACAAACTTTGAAAAATATTAGAGTTTGCAATTTGCAAAGAGCTTGAATTGAACTCAAAATAATGGATTTGAAAGATGTTAGGTCAAATAGAATTCAATCTCCATCAAGCAATTTGCAAACAACTCTTCTAATCTCAAACAACTTACGAATGACAAATTTCAAACTTCAAGGAAAAACAACTAGAATCAAATAAAATGAAATACTATGGAAAAGCTAATTTTGAGACTAATTCACAAATTGACAAGGAATAAAGGTGCAGAATTTGCAAAGACTTGAATTGAATCTAAACAATGGAATTAGAAAGATTAGGCCGAATTCACTTTTCAACAACACCGATTCGCAAAATTGAAGAAAAATTAAAATTTGAACTTGCAAAGAACTTGAATTTAGCTAAAAATAATGAAATTTGAAAGGTTTGGCGAAATCCAATTTTGCAACAAGCACTACTTGCAATCTTCCTTTTGCAAACAACTTCAAATGGTTAGCAAAGTTATTAAACCTTCACCCAACAACTTCACCAAATTTTTTCAAGAACCAAAGAAGAGTATGTATTCTCACCAAAATTCAAAATTAGCATTAACCAATGAAACATACATATTTTTGGACCTTTTATAGTCTTACAAGACGTCAACTAACACTAATCCTAATGGAAGAATGAAAAGAACAACGTCTAGAATTATGCCTAGGTGCATTTGTCTATAAGGAGTTTTAGGCCTCTTAAAACACTCGATAATATTCCTAAACATGTAACAACTTTTCCTAATAAAAACAATTAAAATCCTAAGCTAAATAGGTGGTCACATTCGACCAATGAGAAAAGAGAAAGAAAAGACAATGCTAATTATGTAAATCTTTGAAGATCTTGGACTTTGACTTGGATTAACTTTGTTGAGCTTATCCTTGACCTTTGACCTTATCTTAGATTCCCTATATGTCCTAAAAACTCTTATAATTTGTCCATCTCATTAAGAATAAGCCTAATTGATATGGTCTTTAGTATATGGTCCAATCTAGCCCAAAATACACTAGTAGAAGGCCTCATTTCTTCTTGTAAGTTCTTGGTCCATCTCTTTAGTCCTTAGGCAGCCCATTAACTAGGATAATATGTATCATTTTTAAGTAGTTGTTCAAGCCCAAATCATACCCATTAACTTGCTTTGGTGCAATCAAAACCCAAGTCTTTTGTACTGGCCCATTTGACTTTATCTCTTGTAATAGAACCTCCATTGACCTCTCCATTTTGGTTTTCTTGCACGCCACTCTTGGTCCATAAAAGCTCCTTGGAATCATTTTGATATCTTCTAGAATCTCCTTGGAACCTTCTAGAATCTTGTAGAATTTTCTAGAATCATTTTTAATGCAATTTGTTTCACTTAAAGAGTTTGACTTGTAGACTACTTCTTGAAGTTCCACATATGCAATTGAAGTACATAAAGCTTGATTTTGGCTTGAAGAAGGTCCACTAATTGCATCCCCTATTTGCTCCATGCAAATGCTAGCCTTGAATCTCCATCCCAAGCTTGATTTACCTTACATAAATGCTTCAAAAGCTTCTTTAACTCTTTTAAGTATATTCTTGACATTGGTCCTTGGAATTTGAATAAATCATCATGATGGGTGCCAACCAAGTTCACATCATCCTCTCCATCTATGCAGCTGCACCACATTTGGAAATCTCTATCACCTAAACAAACTCGATCTCCTGGTAATAAGATATTTGAAAATGAAAAAAAAAACAGAAAAAAAAAAAAAAGGAAACCACACCAAATTGTGGTTCTTTCCATTGATATTTCCATTACTTTTCTTGGGTTCCTCAGCAACAAAATATCAATTTTACCCTTACCCAGCTGCAAATCCTCCTCTTTCTCTTTCTCCACACCTGAACCACAAGTCGTACCAATTTCCATCACCTTCACAAATCCAATCTTCTGCTAATCTGGTATTTGAAAGAAAGAAAAACCCAAATTTTAGTTCGTCTATATTGATATTTCCATTGCTTTTCCTGGATCTCTACAAATAAATAGAGCTTGCATTGAAAATGAAAACTGATGAAGTCAAAGTGAAGAAAAATGAAACACCAGAATTAAAGACAAACCATTAAGTTTTGGTTCTTGAGATTGAAACAAACCCAATTCTCTTGAGACATTGTTTTCAAAAGTGAAATAATCTGTTTGTTATCAAAGTGAAATAATCAGGATTAATTAGATTTTAAGAAACGCTAAGAAGATAATGTTGGGCAAGAGGAAGTTAATTGAAAAAGCCAAATATTTATGTATAAAAGTTTCAGATTAGATACAATGACACTGTAGACCTCACATCTATTTTAAAGCATCAGATGGATCGTGAACCACCGTGGTTCTTCGCTCCTCGGGATTCTTGTTCCTAGCACCTGGCCATCATGAATTTAATTTTTTTTATTATTTTTGAGAGACAAAAAACCAGCTGCATTTTATTTCCTTCTCAAATTTTCTTACCTCAATTTTCCTGGAAACCAAACACTAATATGGTGCCATTACTTTCTTCTGAAGGGTGTTTTTTGCACAAGAAATCAACTTTATGGCTTATTGACCTTTTCCATCTGATCAAGAGAAAAAACATCAAAATATCAAAATATAATGTATGAACTAATACATTGATGGAATGAAATATTGAAGATCAGTTGGTTTGATCTTGAAAATAAACATCCTCACTAATGAATTCAGCCCAAGATCAGGGACAAATAGTAATTCACCCTTTAATTTCTGGTACATCAGATTACAACGGTTATAGATGCTTACATCTGTTAAAGGACCAAAATGCATTTTTTTATGCTAAATGTGCAGAAGCTTGGTGGCAATGCAATGCTTGTTGATGCAGAGCATGCTTTTGATCCAGCATATTCAAAAGCACTTGGGGTGGATGTAGAAAATCTGATTGTCTGCCAACCTGATAATGGAGAGATGGCACTTGAAAGTAATATAGTATTTCTTGATTATGACATTATTTCTTTTGTGCTTTATTGAAAGTTCAATTGGTGACTACAACAACTATAAAATATGAGTTGAGTTTGATGCTTGTGAAATTTGAATAAATGCCTGTATATGATGTCTAATAGCATCCCCATATTTCAGTTGCAGATCGTATGTGCAGGTCTGGTGCGGTAGATCTTATCTGTGTTGATTCTGTATCAGCTCTCACTCCACGAGCAGAGATTGAAGTGTGCTATCTTCTTTTTCTCTTTTATGATAGCTTGTATTAGAAGTGATGTGCTTTCCATGCTTGACTCCTTGGTGTCTTTTATCAATAGGGTGAAATTGGGATGCAGCAAATGGGTTTGCAAGCACGTCTTATGAGCCAAGCACTGCGAAAAATGTCAGGAAATGCTTCAAAAGCTGGTTGTACTCTCATTTTCCTTAATCAAATAAGATATAAGGTACATTTGATTCATTAGGTTTAATATTCTAATTGGTAGAGTATATACTAGTGAAATTTACAATTTTACAGGACTAATAAGTCCTTCCTCTAACTGAACTGAATCATTTTCATGATCTCTTTGTACATTCTTAACTTCTGCATATTAATGTATCTTTATTTTTCTACAGTAACTTTATTCTTGTTGATATGTTAGATTGGTGTTTATTATGGGAATCCAGAAGTGACGAGTGGGGGAATTGCTTTAAAATTCTTTGCCTCAGTTCGTCTTGAAATACGTCCTACTGGGAAGATAAAATCTGTAAGCACTTCTTCATATTAACAAAGAAGCAACTATAGCTCTTTTTTTTTTTGGCTTCCATTCAAAGGTATGATTGCTCAATATTTGCTGTGCTGTCTATTTCATCAAATTTCACATCTATGGTTTGGATTTCCTAAAATATAGAGTTATATGGCATTGTAGGTTAAAGGAGATGAAGATATAGGACTTCGAGTTCGTGTGAGAGTGCAGAAGAGTAAGGTATGTAAGAACATAGATTTGAGAACTGATACATGTGACTGACTTTCAGTACAGATTATTGTGATTCAAAATCCTGTGACATTTTACATTTTATCGAAGTATTAGATATAGATGATTATAAAATTTTCAATCTCTTGATCATTTGTACTGTTTTGTTCACAAACTGCTTCTCCTTGAGTTCCACCTGTATAAGGAAATGGGAAGGACATATATAAGATGTGAAGAAAATGGAATGAGATTCGCCGAACACACTCTTCCATTCATGTAACACTCTCTCTTTTAGGCTTTTGTATTTCATTAGTGTGGCGTTAGTGTCTTAATCTTTTGCTTTTTTTTTCTTTTTTTTCAGGTTGTGCTTGGATAATGCATTACTCTCTTGAATATTGTTTACCCATGATACTACTGCACCATTATATCTTTTTAGTTTACTATAATAATGACTATTCGCTAAAGCAGATTTGTAAAACCTATTATTGGGTGCTAATGAACCAATCTTTCACTTTTCTGTTTCGAGATTATTTCGTTTTTGTTTTGTTCATGTTGTTCATGTATAGAACAAAATCACAAATCATTATTCTGATGGCTGTTTTGATAGGTATCAAGGCCATACAAGCAAGCTGAGTTTGAAATTATATTTGGTGACGGAGTGAGTCAACTGGTTGGTATTGCAATACAGTAGTGGGCATTTTTCTTCAAATGGTGCAAGCTGCTTTTTATGTTTGACTTTGATTTAATATGCAGGGTTGTGCTTTGGATTGTGCTGAAATGATGGATGTTGTGGTGAAGAAAGGTTCTTGGTATAGTTATGGGGACTATAGGTTAGCCTTTGGACTTTTGTTGTGGTTCTTGGTGTTAATTTAGGGCCTATTTTTGGTATCCATTATGTTTTCACTTTTTATTTTTATTTTTGAATTGCAAAAGGAAATTATATTAGTAAAACATATCTGTTTTTAGTGTTTAAATGTCTGAACTCTTAAATGAGAAAAATAGGTTGCCACAAGGGAAAGCCATAAAAATTATTTTTCCTTGTTTCATCAACCCATTTTTGAAGATACAGCTTTTTAGTGTTGGAATACTAAAACTAAAAACTAGTAACTGAATTGGTACCAAATAGACCATTAGTTTTAGCCCACTTATTTTTAATTAGCTATTTATCTGCAATTTTCTGGATGGCTGATCTTTGGGTGGAAATGTCTAAAATGCATTACACCAATCTGGTGATTCTAAGCTTCTATATATCTGCAACACTGGGATTCACAAGTTAATTTTCTTCTCCTGTTTTTTTTTTTTTTTTTTGGTTTCCATTTTGGTTAACAAACTATAACTTTTCTATTTTATTATTTGGATATTATTTTCCATTGAGGAGTTGGACATGTATTTTATTTCCTGCATTGATGCATGTTGCATATGGTCCTTGGTAACGACCCTAACTATGTTGTGCATCAATATTGACAATGGCATGCCCACAATGTGGTCTCTTTGTAGCCTAAACATGATACAGCAACTTGCTGGTATATTTTATTATCATAAGCAACAATCACTTTAAACATGAATATCTGCTCCGTCTAACAGTTCAAATCATTGCAATTCCCAACTTCTATCTATTATGCTCATTTTTAGATGAAATATTTATAATTGTTTGCTTTAGGCGTGCATGATCAACATGATTCCATGAATAGGATATGAAATCCCACAGTTAGTTCTGAAAAAACCAAACGATGGATGTGTAAAAGTTCTAGTAACTAGACATGTGGATCTCTTACTAATACTCAGAATGCCAACTAGTTGGGGACTCCTACATGAATCTGTTTCTCCATTCTACCTGGTCTAGGAGCTAGGTGATGCCGGATAAAAAGTTCGAATTTGCTGTAGCTACTGTTTACGTTAGTGGGTTACATTTTATTAGTCTGACTTAAGTTAGAATAATTCAAGTGCTATTTCTAGTAGGATTTGATAGGTAAAGTTTGATTCTATTAGGACTTTCTATTTCAATCCTACTTCTAATAGGAATATATGTTTGGTTAAAGGCTTACTCTGGTGGGGCTGAAAACAGGTGGAGAAATGGAATAAATTAAAACTGATATCTGTGACCAGAACAATGTATTACTTCAAAGTTATGACCTAGAACTAAATTACCTGAATTTTAGAACTATTTGCACAAGTACTTCATCATAAATGGAAAACAACTAATTGTTTCCCTGCAGCTTTGATTACTGGAATTAGTAGGAACAGAGATTTCCTATTCTAGTGGCATTTGGCTTTTCAAATCTTATTCTTACTATTCCTTTCTGGTTAAAAAAATCTCTTTTAAAATGTCATGTTTTTGCTTGCTTCATATTTTCTTGTAGCCTTGATATTTTAGTTTATCAACTTCATCTTATTTCCTTGTAGTATGCCTAACAGTTCTGTGCTGCCTCAAACTCTCTTTCGTGCCTCTTTATTATTATCATTCAGTCTAATAGCATTTGGCTTTTCAAATCTTATTCTTACTATTCCTTTCTGGTTAAACAAATCTCTTTTAAAATATCACGTTTTTGCTCACTTCATATTTTCTTGTAGCCTTATTATTTTAGTTTATCGACTTCATCCTATTTCCTTGTAGTATGCCCAACAGTTCTGTGCTGCCTTAAACTGTCTTTCGTGCCTCTTTATTATTGTCATTCAATCTCTTTTATGTTTTGAGAAGATTGGGACAAGGAAGAGAGAGAGCAATACAGCACTTAAGAGACAATCCTCATCTTTATGAAGAAATAGAGAAGGTTCGTTGTTTAGTACCATAATTGCTTGCCCATCCAAGTTGTGGTGCTGTTTCATTATTAATTGAAGCAATAAAATGATTTAATTTCTATATGTTTTTTTTATTAACGAAACAAACCCAACTTGAATACTGTTCTTTGGCTGATTCATGAGCTCTTATTTAGGATTTATGGTAAAGAATTTTTACTTACATTTGCAGATAGTTAGGTCCATGATGGCAGAAGGAACAGTAAATACAGGCTCTCTTTTTTTGGGGAACTCATCATTGCCTGTTCAAGATGACAACTCTTGCGAGGATATATAAATCTAATTTTGTGCAAAGGCAATGAGCTTGGTTGTTGAAGGCGACAGATGCGGTTGTGTTTTTCTTCACAGCAAGTACTAAGCACATGCAATTTGATGTACCACCATCATCGTTCGTCCAAATAACTCCAAAGATCAAATTGGTGGAAATTATTATTATTATTATTTTTTCAGTGTCTTGTAGATGCTTATAACCTGCTGGTATTTTGTTGGTATTTTACTAGGAATATTACTCATCAAAGAGGCGAGATAGAAAAAGAAGAAAAGGAGCTTGGATTTCTTGCATTGTTCGTTTGATGGAAATTAAGAACCTGTTTATGTGTAGAAAAATGGAATACTATTGGGGATATTAATTAACTTTTTCTTCTTCTTTTTTTTTTTTTTTTTTTTTTTTTTTTTTTTTTTTTCTGAACAGCAAGTTTATCTTATTTAGTCTGAGTGTGAAGAAAGATTTTTCAAATTGGATGTCTTTCGCGGGAATTACAGTAAAAAATTCTAAAATTGGGTAATTTTAATCCTATAAATAATACACTGCCAAATAGATTTTCACTTTGTCCATCTTTATTTTTACCTTTGCGTCTCTATGTTATTCTCTCTTTGCTCCGGAAAAACTTCAATAAAAAAAATTCTATGTTTGCTCTTTCTATTTCTCTACCTTCTTGAACATTAATATATATACATAAATTGCTTTATAAAACGGAAATTTAAGCGGGTAGAATTTTTAGTAGGCTTTTCCGAATTTATTTGACCTTGGATAAATCTACAATAAACTAAATAAATCAAAATATATGACTTGATTAATCAAGTGGCAACATTTTGCTATAAATATGTTATATATGTTTTGTTTGGTCTTGTCTTATTCTTTTGTTGTTAAGCATACAACCATGTTTAAAATACATAACATTATTTTAAGTAAAGCTTATTATCTATAACATTAAGCATATCTGTATTATGGTAATCTTAAGTAGGCTCAGTTCAAGTTGACTTAACATTTTAAGTTTATATTATATTGCACAATCACGTTTGGGAGCATATACTTAAAATTCGTTTATGAGAGTATTCTTTATATTAAGTTAAGGATCATGTATAGTGAGATCTTATACATTAGCATAATAATTACATTCAAATATCAAATGTGACATACACTCTTAAGCATGTCAATTTAATATGATGATTATGGACTTAAATTAGTATCATTGATTCATATACGGAAACTTAGATAGTCAATTTTAGATATTTGCTTTCAATCACTATTGTGGTAAAATACATTCATGTTTCATGATTGTATCTTTCTTCATTTATAAGTTACAAGTTATTCTAATTATATTTTTTTATTGGGATAAGGTACGCCTCTTCATGTTTGGCCCTAAAACACATAATGATATGAATGAGATTGGATAGATCTCTGCCCGTATGCTTTAAGAACAAATTGCTCGAATCCATCAAAATCAAGTAATGGATTTGATCTCCAAATCCCAACTAGACCTCTAAAAAACCAGTTTCTAGCAATTTAAGTTATAAAAATTTAAAGTTGTGTTAATTTAAACCCTAAATTAACAAAGCCAATTTAAAAGTAGAATCAATAAGTTTGTGAAATTATTAAACATTTACTCAATAATCTCACAAAGTCCTATCAATATCTCAAGAAGAGAAACAATTTGCCAAAGAATATCATTCATTCAATTCTTATGGTTGAATGGGGTAGGCTATTTATAGCCTTTACACTGTTTAAGAAAACCCTAATTTCTAATGGAGAATTCGACCCCCAAGGTGTTGGACTCCTAAAAATTAGCCAAAAACACTAATTCTAATAGAATAAGGAAAACAAAAGGAATAATATGATTAGCCAAGGAGTTTCCCTAAACTAGAATACTTAAATTAAGTTGCTTACAAGCTTAAAAGACTAACAAAAGATTCTAAGAATATTGGCTAAGATATTTAGCCAATGAAGAGAGAATCCTAAAGAGAATAGGAAGACAATGCCAACTACGCAAATCTTTGGAAGAACTTTGACTTTATGGGCTTTATCTCCTCATTACATCTTGTTTTGGGCTTTTATTCTTTGACTTGGCTGAATGCTATTAGGCCTTGTTGAATGGTCTCCACGCATTATATCATATTTGAATGGGCTTGAATTAATGAAGAGCCACTAATATGTCCAACTTGGGTTTCTTGCTCCACATGCCTAGCTTGATGATTTTGGGCTATTCTAAGTGTTAATTCGCTTTGATCAAAGGCTCCAATTGTTTCCTTGAATTTATTAAGCTTCCCCTTAGTGGTTAGACCTTAAAGTTAGAGTGGATCCTTAGGTTTGCCATCCATGCTTGCAGTATTCACTCCTTCATTAAGAGGATTCATCCTTAAATCATGTACCTCATCAAAATCTAAAGTTGATAAATTAACATTAAAAATAACACTAACATTATAATCACTAGTCAAGTTTATTTTTATAAGCATTATCATTAATTCTTTCTAACAGTTGAAAAGTACCATTACCTCTAGGAACTTACTTACCTTTCCTAATATTAGGAAATTTTTTCCTTCCTAAAGTGCACCCAAACCCAATCTTTCTATTCAAATATAACTCTAACCCTTCCCCTATTTGCATTTTTAGCTCCTTGTTCATTACTCTTTTATATGTTCAAACACACCTTCTCATGCAATTGCTTAACAAAATCAGCGTTTTTTTTTACCTTCCATGTCCACATGCAAATTGGAAGGAATAGGGAAAAAATTTAATGGACTTAATGGAATAAAGTCATAAACAATTTCATAAGGGCAATGATGAATAGATGAATGCACACTCCTATTATATGCAAACTCTATATGTGGCAAACAATCTTCTCATGATTTCAAAATTTTCTTGATTAACACATGCAAAAGTTGCCTTAAAGTCCTATTAACAACCACAATTTATCCATCAATTTGTGGGTGACAAGAAGTAGAAAATAATAATTTAGTACCCAATTTACCCTATAATATTTTTGAAAAGAAACTTAAGAATTTTGTATCCCTATCATTAACAATAATTCTAAGCATACCATGCAATCTTACAATTTCCTTGAAAAACAAGTTTGTGATATTGATGGCATCATTAGTTGTATGACATTGAAAGTGAGCCATCATAGAAAAATGATCGACAACCTCAAAATTACTATCATTACTATGTTTTAACTTAGGTAACCCAAAAACAAAGTCCATAGAAATATCAATCCAAGACATACTAGGAACTAGTAAAGGCACATAAAGACCATGTGGTTTTGAGGAACACAAACTTTGTTATCTCTAAACAAGTATCCATCATGCCTTAGCAACTTTTCACCAGCACCCCTTGTGCAATTTGCAAAGAAAGAACCAAAACCATGATAATCAATATACAAATCATTAATATACTTAAATCTAAGTAATTTAATCATCAAAGATAGAAAGAAGAGTATATCTTCAAGATAATGTATCAATTACTATATTTTCCTTACCTTGTTTATACCTTATTACATATGAAAAATACTCAATAAATTCACTCGATTTATCATGTTTTTATTTAACTTTTGTTGCCCTTTAAAGTACTTTAAAGATTTATGGTCTGTATATATAACAAACACTTTGGGCCAAAGATAATGATGCCATTGTTGGCCTTTGTGCATAAAAAAGAAAGGGTTGAATTGGTGTAAAATTTAAAATTTGAAAGGAAAGTAATCAAGACTAAGTTAAAGAAAAGTAGTAGGAGAAGAGAGCACACATAGGTTTATAGTGGTTTGGGTGTTAAGAAACCCTTCTTCCACTTGCCAATCATTCCAATTAGATATTTCACTAATACTTAAATGTTGTTTTACAAGCTCACACCAAACTTCACATTTTGTGTTTTACAAGGCTTACACATAACCTCACAAGTGTTTTTTCAAAGGCCTACACTCAAACCTATACAAAAGTTTTTCTATGGATCATCTTAAACTCAATCCCAAAAGTGTTCAAAGGCTCACACCAAACCTTTTACAACTCAATTACAAAAAGTAAATACGAGAGAAAGAGAGAATTGAGAAATGAATTTGCAAGAGTTTGGCTATAGTAAATGCTATTCTCTTATATTTAAGTCCATTTGGTGGAGTATTTATAGGTTACACCCACCAAAGAAATTTTAGAAATAAAATTATCTTCATATCTCAAAAGTTGGTGGCAAAATCTTGTATTTAATGCCCATCAAACAAAAGTCATGATTGAGGTAGACAAGTTACGATCGCGATTCAAATTTCGCTTTGGATTATGCTTGTTCATGATTAAGATCTTCAATTGTATCTAGTAGCTAGTTACATGTGGCACTTTAGCATTAACTCATTTACAAATCTAGCCATTGGATCCTTCTAAGAAGGGTTGAATGACGTGGGTGCTATTGGGGTTACGCCAATTAACCTGGGCACTACTGGCCATCGCGAATCAAATTAGAGCTATTGAGTTTTAGAGTTTGGCAAGTTATGGTTACTACTAGAGGAGTTGTTATCACAATGTTTGGATCTTTAGTGAATCATATGACACATGGCTTGATCTAGTTGGATGCTTGAAATCCTCCTAAGGCCATTTGAAGGTAGCAGTTACGATTCCCACTATTGGGATCATGAATTAAAGTAGACAAGTTATGCCACACTTTGCTTTGAGTAGTGGTTGCGATTTATGTAACAATTTTGATTATTTTCTCCATTTAACTTCAACTAGATTCTAACTTAACTTTTACATCCAAAACTCTTAAAAAAGATGTTTGAGCCTTTCAATCTATATTGTCAAGATCAAAAGAGACGTTTGACCAACCTAGTCCAATAATCTTCCCCTTTTTGATTTTGACAACCTAGATATAACTATGTAAATGATAAATGTGTATCATGCTTGGTTTTCATCATATTAAGTAAATAGATGACAAAGTTGAATGTTGAATGAATACTCCCTCTTAAATACTTAAAGAATCCAATTTAGTTTAATCTTGCCATTTACTTTTTCTATTCATTATGCTTAAATGCTTAACTTAATTCTATCAATCTTTGCCTATCACTTCTCCCCCTTTGTCATGATCAAATAGAGAAAAACATAAAGGAAATGAAAACATATGTCACATATGCTCTTCAAGACACAATCCAATCATTAAGGCATATCAATACAACTAATGAGAATATAAAATAGTCATTCATTATAGGAAGAATAATAATAGACAATAGCAAAATTTTGAACATTAGAATATTTGATCACATCATAAAGGGCCTAAGATAAAAAATAGTAAAAAAAGAAAAAAAGATAAAAAAAAGAAGGAAAAAGGTAAACTAGAGATTATCTTCAAGATCTTCATCATCTTCTTATTCTTCCTCATCATTTACTTACTCTTGAGGTTGTTCTTTAACTATAGGTCCTTGAGGTGCTTCTTTCTCTACCTCATCATCAAAAACGTGAAATTGGGCAAATGACGAGGCTCAATTCCAAGCTTGTCTTAGATCTCCACTATGTCTCCATGGTGGTGGTGAAGAAAGTTAGTCATTTTAAGGACTTTTTTCAATAACTTGAAGACTTTTCTAAGAAAAAAGGAGGTCTTAGATGTTTTAGAAGAAGAAGAAGAAGAACAAGAAGCTTTAGGTTGTACCTTTAGGGTTTGTGGAGGTTCCTCTTAAGATGCACCTCCTTGAGGTTCTTCAATCACTAACCTCTTTCTTTTGGAGGCTTGGGATTTAACATCCCCATCCACATTCATTGGCATTATCACATAAACATATGCATTGCATAAATGATATGAAATCCTACATGAACATATGCATTGGATAAATGATCATTTAGATACGTGAATTGGATAAGCACGACGATGACACATGTACCATTACATTTGGGACACTTAAACATAGATGTAGTGTTTGTATAGTTCCATGACAAATTATTTTATATTGTGTGCTTGTTATAACATCATAAATAATGGTGTTATAGAGCTTATTTTAAAGTATAAGGAGCATCTAGGAATTAGGGAATGGATGGAGGTGCTTAAGGAGTGAAGAAGAGGGACTAAAAGAGAAAAGTGAACTTTCAACCAATAGGAATGCAACACCATGATTTTGTCTTATTGCAATAGGCTTATAAGTGGAATTTTTAACCCTTTAGGATTAGAATTAAGGGGTTAGACGTGAGGTACAATAGAAGAAAGAGAGAGCTAAGGAAGAAAGAAAGAAAGGAAGAAAAAGAAGAAGAAGAAGAAGAAGAAGAAGAAGAAGAAGAAGAAGAAGAAGAAGAAGAAGAAGAAGAAGAAGAAGAAGAAGAAGAAGGAGAGGAAGAAGTGTGAGCTACCTAGGAAAGAGTCCTAAGGTTTTCTAATTCTAGGACAATAGGTAAGTTAATTTATCTTTTTCTCAAATGAAATTAACCTCTCATGACATGTTAATCATGCATGGTTAGTGAGAATTATGGAGTAATTGAGGTAGAGCTCTTGGATGGAAGTTGAAATTCAAGAGAACAAGAGCAGAATGTGTTGGATTTACTATTAGAGC
>CATIWR010521331.1:0-23144 GCA_949677035.1 Omphalea diandra | reverse complement strand
GTAGAGGCATTGCCATGAGCAAACACTATTTAACAATAGCTCCTCTAAGCCTTTCCCACCTCTCTCAAAGCGATTGAAATTTTTTTCTTCTTCTCTCTTTGCTTGTTGTTGCTAGGTCCTCCTGCGTCCCCCCCCCCCCCCCCCCCCGACCCCCCCCCCCCCCCCCCCCCCCCCCCCCCCCCCCCCCCCCCCCCCCCCCCCCCCCCCCCCCCCCCCCCCGTACCTACTGTTGGTGGGGTTTATGATTATAGTAATCAAGAGAAGAGAATACATGTAACTACTCATCAAACATTTGATGATATATGTGTTAATATGGCATGTATGACTGATGATGAAGATGATAAGTTCCAAGCAATTAGGAAAAAGGTGAGAGAGTACAAATATAGATTTAAAGACAAAAATAATAAAGATGTGGATGGTCAAAAAGGTGTGAGTGCTCCTATAGACATAGTTTCTAAGGGTGAAGAAGTTGTTAATGATGATAAGCTAGTTGATGAGAATGATGGGAGTGATAGGAATGAGAGTGTGTATTACAATAGTTCAAATTTAGGAAGTAGGAAAGCTAAGACCACTATTAGCTTTGATCCAACCTCCAAAATACCTTTGTTTTTCTTAGGAATGACCTTCAAAAACAACAAGGAGGTGTGCGAAGCAATAACAAGATATATTCACCAATAATGGGATTCTTTGGGCTAGGATCTAAAGAATCCCATCTGTCATGGAATCCTGAAAGAATAGCAATTTGGTCTTATCTTGTTCATTGAAGCTAATGATTTGATATGAGATCTTCTACCATAACTGTTGTCAAAGGATCACTTGTTCATTATAAGAAAAATGATGGTAATAAGGTAAGAGTTGTATGCAAGGAAGGTTGTCTATAGGTATTGCTAGTGAGCCCTCATAATGCTACAAACACTTTGACCATGAAAATATACAATCCCTGCCATAAGTGGTATAGGTCCCGTAAAATAAAATTCTGTAATAGTTAATTCTTGATGAGGGAGTATAGAAATAAAATTATGACCTAACCCAATAATAAATTGAAGGACTTGAAGGCCTTAGTTACAAATGATTTGAAGATAAATATAAGTTTGAATGTTTGTAGGATTGTAAAGAAAAGCTGATTAAAGAGTTGACGGGTGTTATAAAAAGGAGTATGCATGATTGCATGATTATGCTACAACTAAACTCCATACTAACCTAGGCTTCACTTGTTTTGCTATGTTTCATAATGACAACATGGAAGGTAGGCCAATGTTTAGTAGGCTTTATTATTGTTTAAATGCTTGTAGAAAAGGGTGGGTAAAAGGATGTAGGCCAATTATAAGCCTTGATGGATGTTTTTTAAAAGGGGTTTTGTAAGAGTCAAATTGTTGTATGATATTGAGTGAGATGGAAATAATCAAATGTTTCCTATAGCATGTGTAGTAGTCCAATTGGACACTAAGGGAACTTGGAATTGGTTTTTAAGATGCTTGAAAACAGATTGGCAATTGAGGGATGGGGAAAGCTACACTGTCATCTCAAACATGTAAAAGATAAATAAAGATCGATCAACATATATGTTTTAATATTTTAGTTTGGAATCTATCTAACATAATATATATTGTTCTTTGGCAGGGTCTAGAAATTGCTAAGAGAGATATCTTACCCAATGCTAAGCATAAGATGTGTGCTAGACACATTTATGCAAATTGAGCTAAGACATAGAAAGGTGAATAGTGAAAAATAACTTTTTAGAAATGTGTAAAGGCTACTTTTAGACAATAGCTAAATCTATTTTAGATGAAATTACAAAGTTGGGTGATAATACTATGCAAGATGTCTTGGGTTATAAAATTGAGAGTTGGTATAAGGCATTTTTCAAGACTGATGTGAAATGTGATATTGTGGACAACAACTTGTTCAAAATATTTAGTGGTTGGATCCTTGAGCCCAGATGCAAGTTAATAATATATATGTTAGAAGATATTCGGGTTCAAGAGATGAATAAACTATGGAATAAAAGGAATTCAGTGAGAACCAAGATTTGTGATCAATCTCTTAAGAGTATTCAGAAACTAGAAAAAATAAGGAAAAATCAGTTTCTTCGTTTATGCAATGGAATGGGGATATAGGGTATGAGGTCATAAATGTTCATGACAAAGAAGATAACACACAGTGAATGTAGAGAAAAAAGGATGTACTTATAGAGAATGGGACCTCACTGGCATACCTTGCCAACATGTAATCTATGCCATCTACTATAAAAGTGATCATTCAGAAAACTTAATGGAGCATTGGTATTCTAGTGATACATATTTGACAACCTACAAGTATAGCATTGAGTGTGTACCTATGAAGCAGCATTGGGATCAATTGGAAAATAGAAGATTGAACCTCCTAAGTTTAACAAAATGACAGGTTGACTAAAAAAAGTAGAAATAAAAGATAAGGATGAAGTGAAGAACACAAAGAAACTCCTTAGATCCGAAAAAAAAATGACATGTGAGATGTACAAGGAGGCTGGCCACAATGTGAGTTGTCCTAAAAGGATAGCTAATACATAAGTGTGTGTGTGTGTGTGTGTGTAGCTTTTAATACATTAGTAGTTTCTTGTTTTGGCATGTGTTATGGTAAAATAAGGAAGAACAATAAGAAATAAAAAGTCAACAATACACAAAGCAAGGAGATAGTGACATCATCACAAAGTAAGCATGATAAACCACAAAATAACAACCATAAAGAAAATGCATCAGATGCTAATTGTCGTATTAGTCCTAGTTTCTTCACATTTGCTAGTTAAAATCTAACCTTTATCATAATTATTAGAGATATAAGAAGCAATATTCATCTCAACCAAATGGCAAACATAAGTCCAAGAATTTTACTATTAGTTGTTTTATGAACATGCAAATTGGAGAAGCAAGCCTAATGGTAATTTTGCTCACTTTTATTTTGTTATTGGTAAATATTTTATGCTATTTTGTGCACATGCAAATTTATGACTTTGATTGTGTTTTTAGGCATTGAACCAAAGACCAAAACACTTGTATGGTAGGGTGCATGTAAATGAAAAGGGAAAGACACTTGTCACAATAACTATGCCTCCAAAGTCCAAGCAACCTGCTAGAGTTATGGACTTGATGTTGTAAAGAGAGTTCAATGGAATGCTAGACATGATTTTCTCTTAAAAGACTTGCAAAATGAGAGGGCAAAGAACATGGGCAACACTACTAGGTCTATTTGGAAACCATGACAATTGTAATTGTATTGAAAATTGAAAACTATGTTTATGTCAATGTGATATATTTTGGTGACAATTAATAGTATTGGTGGTTTAAGGTTTAGAATTTAATGTTATTACCATATTGTTCTAGGTAATGTAGGTCATTAGCATTGGACCTACATAATGAATGACTTTGGTGTTATTAGATCACGTCAGTTTACAACTGACGTTTAGGTTGTCATATGAACAAATAATGTTGAAGGTAAATAGAAAGTTAGCCATATTTTGGCATTATGACTCATTATTGTTTATTCTTTGTTATCCATATTATTTTGAAAGTTACTACAATTACTCATTAGTTTATTTAATATCAGTTGATACTATATGACTCTTTAGTTTGATATTAGTTGATACTGATATTAAAGTCATACAGTATATAATATCAATATAGTAGTAACAGTATACTAGTGTCAGTTAATATTCATGAGTATAATAGCAGTTGTATACTAATATTAAAGTCACACAGTATAATTAGTTGATATCAGTATCAATTGATACCATTATCAGTGTCAGTTGATTACTTGAGTAAACTAATGAATTGAAATGAGCATATGAAGAGATAACAATTACATTTGAGACTCACTGGTTTTCTTATTATTCTCTATTATTCATATGAAGAGATAACAAGTAACAAATGTGTATGATTGAAAGGTAGGGATTTTCAACATTAACAAACTTCAATTTGTTAACACACTTCATTTCATTCAAAAAGTTACACAATAAAAGAGGGATACAACAAATACACCCTTATTCGCATCAAGGGCTAATGGCACATCAAAGAAGCTTTCAATCTAACCTATTTCATTCAAAATTCATCAAAATATGGCACATCACAAATATCTACAGTGCAAGGCATATCCAGTAATACCACAAGCAGCAAAAGTAGCACCAACAATCACCATTCTCCTTCCCAACTCATTCCCTTCATTTGTTTTCAACTTGTCCTTTAACATATCAATCTCCATCATTAGAAGTCCATATTCCTCTTTAGCAACTGATTTTCACCTTGCATTTCATAAATTTCAGCCCTCAATGCTACATTATCAACCTTCAATGCTTCGTTCTTGGTCCTTAAGTTCTCATTCTTTGATGGGTATCCTTTTATTTGTTGTAAAACACATGAGCTAATGGCTTATTCTTCTCCAGCTTGTACAAAAACGTCATTTCTTTCTTCTCTCAAATGAGACAATTTTTTTTCTTAGCTCATTGACATAACGCAATTGATAATCACTTAATTCCACATTGTACCATATGTGAAAATCACACATTTGATTCTAAATAATTATATAATAAACATTAGACAAAAATCCCAAGCCAAATACATTATTTATGGAATCCAAGTCAAAAAAAAAATTAACCATTTCATTTTATGAGAAATATAAAAGAAAATGAAAAGTAAAAAAGGAACAATATTACATTTTCCTTCAAGCAAGTATAGAATTGCCTATCTAGGTTTGAATCATCCTTTAGATGTTTTCATGTGAGCTGGGTAACCACATTTGCAAATCGGAGTTCCTTCAGCTTCCATTTCTTCTTCTCGATGAGTAGAAAGTGATGAACAAACAAGAACCCAGATGAAGGACCTTAGACGAAGATGAAGAACGCTAACTGCTAACAAAGTAGAACCAAGATGAACCTTAAATTCTAACAAAGAAGAACCAAAATCATTTATACTTGATTTTATCATGACCTAATAATTTCGGACATCTGAAAGTTGACATGAAAAATTTTATGCCACCTAAAATATCATTAAACGTTAACATTTACCATCTACACACACTCTCAAAAAGGGCTCAATATGAACCAAAATAAAAATACAGGAGTTCAATGTCCACAGATAAATTTGTAATCTATAGATATGTTATAGTATAGCTATATATTGTTATAATATCGTTATATACTATTGAATTATATATATATATATATATATATATATATAATTAGATAGTATATAACTATACTATATTTATGGATAAATAAATAATTTTATAAAATAGTATGTTTTATTAGTTTTATGATGATCTTTTAGTTTTATGATGATCTTTATATGCATAAAATGAATTTATAAATAAAAAATTTTCAAACTTAAATAAAAAAAATTGAGATGTGAAATATAGAGAATCGGTAATGCATTAAAAAAGGAGTTTATCTCCTATTTAAGAAGTCAAAGTCTGCTTTTTTTCTTCGTTGCACGAGAACTTAACATTTATGTCTAACAAACAATAAAGTTATTTTTTCAATTGAGTCCTAGTTGGACTAAATTGTTATAATAAAATTTTTAAAATTGGATTTGGTTTTCGTTGTCTATAATTGACAACTAAATTAAATTATATCAAATTGAAACTAGACCAATTGGAATCATATATAACTAAATTGAATTAGATCGATTTTTTTTTTGTCTGATTCAATATGGACTTTTGTCTTTTTAATTCTGATTTTGATCATTTAACCTTTGAAAAAAATTAATGGTTCAGTTTGATCATAGTATTTTTAGAAATATCCACTTGAATCAAATTCTAATTAACCCTATCTGTACTCCATAGCAACTTTGACTTATTAATGGACAAAAATACCTAAATAACTTGGTAAAGATTACATAAAGACTATAAATAAGTTTGGACAATGGAGGGTGAGTTTGACATTGTTATTTTAAAAATCTGATTTTTAGACAAAAACTACTTTTACAAGTGATTATAATTTTTTTTTAATTATGAGTTTGGTGAGTAAAAAAATTACTATTAATAAAATATTTTAAAATTAACTTCTTACTTATAAAACTTATGTTTAAAAATTATAATTATTTATAAAAAGTTTTGCTTTTTATCTCAAAAATCAGATTTTTCCAAATAATAATACCAAAAACAGTCGGAGTGTGAAATTCAGCTCCCAGGCCGTTAAGCTGGGGCAACTGAGTGGTGTGGGGACGTTTATCAGTGAGTGACTGTCCCATTTCCATAGGCTAAGGAATCTGAAGCTTGAAAATATTTGAAAAGACTGATAAAAGATGAATGAATAATTACAAATTTTTGGATGTTCTTTTTCTTTTTTCTTTTTTTTTTTAAAAAAAAAACTTGAAATAAAAAAATTTCATCAGATAGCGACCCACGAGTAGCGCGAAACCGATTCGGTCAAATTCAGATGGCGTGCATCTTCGAGAACACTCGATAGAAAGTGAGGTCATGCATTTGTTTCTTCTTTTTTCGGGAATTTTTTTTTTTTTTTTTAAGTATGTGGTAGTCTTTGCTTTCCAATATTAAAAAGGAAGAGTTAGAAGAAGAATGATAATCCTCGTGTACATGTATTCTCATTTCATGGCGGAACACAATATGCCTAAAATCAAATTTAACTAAATTAAATTGGTAACTCATCTGTTAATTAGTCAGTTTTTAATTCTATCAGTTCAGTTGATTCAATTAAATAAAATATTATTTTAAAAATTAAGAAAAATAATTTTAATAAAAATTAATATAACATAATAAAGTAATAAAATATAATATTAATATTTAAAATTTAAATAAAATAATATAATTAATTTATTATAAAATGATACAATTTAAATTAAATTTATTTGATCTAATTTATTTTGATTAATTATTTAATTGATTAATTTTTAACCATTAACATCAAATCACCAATCAATTTTACTGATTTGTCTAAATCCATTGTGCCAACAACATTTCCATTTATCATGAACAAATAAATATCTTGTAGTAAAATACAAAAATGATTGATTTCTCAAAAATGGAAAATAATGAAATATGAAAATAAAAATACAAAATGGTATTTATCAAAAATATAAAAATAGAAATATGGGAGAAATGTTAAAATGTTAAAAATATAAAAATAAATACATAAATATTAAAAATATGAAAAATTATAAATTCTAATATTGTATATAAATATTTAATAATATTATTTATTTCAAACAGAATTTACTATCAATAAATATTAAAAATAAAAAATTAAGAAAAACAATAAATCAAATTCTCTATAAAAAAGAAAAATAAATGTCTATGATTTCTTAATAATAATTAATCATAAATAATTTAGAAATTTGACAGTTTAAATTTTATTTTGGTATTATTTTTTATTTAGAAATTTAATAATTTTTTTATTTTTATTTTAATATTATTTTCTTATTTTAAAATTTAATAACTCTTTTTATTTTTAATTAGTTATAAATATTCTTTTTTATGTCGAAAATGAGTTTTTTATTTGAAAATAAATTTTTAATTTTACTATATTACTAAATATATCTAAAATATTTTTAAAAAATTTTTGTGAAATTTTAAAAGATTAAAAATTTTCAAAATAGAAAAATATCCATTCGTAGAAGTTTCCGTACAGCCTAAATGCTGCCTAAAAAAATTATTGAGATTGGATAATAGGAAACACAGTCAACTCTCTGTTGAGTATTTGTTGGTTTTGAAAATTATATTTCTTTAAATAATAATATTGTGTTCCACAGAATGTTCTGTGCCGTGTTTCTGACTAGCTGCCTCTTTCTCCGCCAGCCAGATTCCAATAAACATATGCTGGCTGCTTCCTGCCGTTTTCCCTTCTGCCACCAATAAAAATCGGCATTAAAATAACCAAAATAATTGCAATTCTAAAAAATTAACCATTTGCATCTCCTGTGCCGAAGTTCTTGCTTTTCATATATTTTCGTTTGTTCTCATTCTTTCTTTAGGTCCTACTTTTTTTGTTTGGGATAGAAAGAGATTAATGGAGAACATAGCATTGTGGCAATGGGCCACTTTTTGTGGAATAGCGTCATGGATTGTTATATCTTCATGTCTTAATGTGACCCAAAAGATTAGATCTTTGGTTAAACCACGGGTCACTCTTCATGTCATCTCTGGCACTCCTCTCATCCTCCAGATCCAGGTTTCAACTATATTTCAACCGATTAACAAAACCCAGATTTTCTTGTTATTGTTTCTTTAATTTGCATGTTTTCTTTTTCAGAAGCACCAGCATGGAGTTTTGGATGCTTTGTTCTCTGGGTTGTCTTGTGTTGTTTCTGTGCCGTTTTATACTGCTTTTCTTCCTTTGCTCTTCTGGGTATTGTTTCTTTTTCTTTATGTTTAGTGGTTAATGTGGTTTTTTGGTAGTTGGTAACGTGGGCTGTGAGGTTGTCGATTAATTTTATACTTCAGTGATTTAATTGAGTGACTTTTTTGGCCAAAATTGTAGAGTGGGCATGGGAAATTGGCTAGGCAGATGACCCTTCTAATGGCTTTCTGTGATTATACAGGGAATTGCATAAAGGTAACTTTTGACATTCTTTCTCCTTACCATTTTTCTGTGCTTATTCATTCATTTGTAAGATAAGGAATAAGATCATGAAGTTATTTCTTGCCGCTTGTGTTTGCGTTTGTGTCATAGGATCTGGTGTCAGCTCCCAGACCCAACTGCCCTCCTATTAGGAGAATAACTGCCACAAAAGATGAGGAAGATAATGCTTTGGAATATGGATTGCCTTCTTCCCACGTTCTTAACACAGCTTGCTTATCTGGGTATTCCATCTTTCCTCCTTATATTTCCATTTTGCTATATTATTTTTGCTACTTGCATTATGACCAGATTTGTTGTACATTGTGGGGAGGTGTGTATGCAAGTATATTGTCGGCTTGGTTCTGAGGCAGTAAGCTTATGCCATGAAACTTAAAAAGTTACATTCCCTATGAACTACGCATCTATAACTTGCTCTCATTTCTTGTTTTTATTGGTTATTACTACTTTATTATCAATTTGACAGTTATTGGCTTCTTAAAACAATGCTTTCAGTTCCTTTTAGTGCTTTCAATTTGCACTCATTTATTTAAATGGGCTCTGAATTGGCAATTTTTTTTCTTATATTGTTAATCATTATCTTTTTGGGATGGATGCTTACCAGATACCTTTTGCACTACGTCCTATCTTATACCCAAAATCAAGATGTCTCTGTCCAGTTTGCTGGATTTGCCATTGTTTGCTTGTTTGTGGGTCTCATTGGTTTGGGTAAGTGTATATCTGTTTTATTAGATGTTGGCCACATTATCAGTTTTCTTGAGGATTTAAAAACTGAAATTTGGTTGTGCTTGATAGGAAGAGTTTACCTCGGCATGCACAGTTTGATTGATGTCATAGGTGGTCTTTTCTTTGGGTTGGCGATCCTTGCATTTTGGCTTACTGTCCATGAGTATGTTGACAAATTCATCATCTCAGGACAAACAGGTATGTAGATTTCTAATGAATCATCTATGATTTTATATTTTAAGTAACTCTATTTAATATGCTTTTCATTTTTATTGCCAAATTGTCAAGTCAATTAAGTGGTTTAGAATTTTATGAAATGAATAAATGCTTGATGAGTTTAAGGCATGATGAAATAGAAGTATAGATATTTGCACAGTAGCTCCTTCTGCTATGGTATCATGATTTTCTTTTTGTATTTCTTCGTTTTTAGTCTAAACAAAAAAAAAAAAAAAAAAAAGAGAGAAGGAACTAATTAGCTCTAAAGTTTGTGAGCAAGGTGAAAAATAGGAAAAATTGGAGGAAATCCCAACATAAAGAAACTTGCATTATTGGAGTCCCAATGGTCATGGAGTGAGTTAATTGGATAGGCCTTTAGAAACACAAACCACCATCAAACTGTGACGATATTTGGCTTCAATTAGTGGTCTCTAAAGTATCTTCCTCTAAAAAGCAGAAATGTTTCCATGAATATGAGCGTTCCCTCTCCTCTTCCCAAAGAATGTCAGATTCTATTGGGCCACGTGACCCCAAGTGGGATGTAGTTTGTGGGTAAGTTTTTCCTCTTTTTACTAACGGCTCAATACAGATTTATTGACAAAATTCTCGAGACTTTTTTAGGTTACAAAATTTTGTTCCCCAATGCTTGAAAATTCCTTACTTAAAGGTCATCTCACTGTTTGAATAATTAAGGGGCTTGAATTCTTTAACTTCATGGGCTTCTGGTTGAAAATTAGCTGTATTAATTTAACACAAGTTGGATGTGGCAAATTTCCCTTATATTCGTACTTCTGCATATATTATTTCACTTGCAGTCACAACCTTCTGGGCTGCAATAAGCTTCTTGTTGCTTTTTGCCTATCCAACTCCTGAGCTTCCTACTCCAAGCTTTGAGTACCATACAGCATTCAATGGTGTTGCATTTGGAATAGTAAGCAATCACTCTCATTTAACCTTTTTTTTTTTTTCAGTTTTTAGTCACCAAAGGATTATCATTAAGTCACGCAACTGGCACCCAGTACTTTATTCTATGTGTTGTTAATGAAAGTCATGATATTGCTCCAGATACTTCCCTAAAACTTAAAACGCAAAGGAGACATGAGGGATACTTAGAGTAGTCTTTTAAGATACATGAAAAAGAAAATTTTATGAGAGATAAACCTGCATTGTCTGTTCCCAGAAGAAGTTGGTCTCATCATATTAAGTAGGCCAATTCTATTAATATCCTTTTGTAGATTATTAATGAAAAGAAAGAGTGTCAAAGAACTGGTCCGTGCAAATCCTGCACATATGCTTTTACACATATAATAGAAGGGTAAGATAGCAGAGGTGCATGCAACTATGCATCTGCTCAAGCACACAAGTTTGCCAATTTATTTGTGTAAATGCAAAAAAAGGGTTAAATACTATCAGTGGCAGGGGAGGAATTGAAAGATCACTGGAAATTTATATCCATGGTTCTTCCCTGATACTATTAAAGCTTGTCTATG
The DNA here is from genome assembly GCA_949677035.1 of Omphalea diandra. Taxonomy (NCBI): domain Eukaryota; kingdom Viridiplantae; phylum Streptophyta; class Magnoliopsida; order Malpighiales; family Euphorbiaceae; genus Omphalea; species Omphalea diandra. The sequence continues at coordinate 12,149 of CATIWR010521331.1, read as the reverse complement.
CTTATTAATATGCTAGGGTTCATTGAGAACTAATTCTGAAAGTATTTTAGAATGCTAGACATTCAAAAGCCCAAAAAAAAAGAAGCTACAAAATCATTCGCATGTAAATGAAGCGTGAAAACTGCATGTCTTGGTGGGAAAAAAATAGAAAATGAAGGAAAATAATTAAGGTGTCATCTCTCTGCAGCAGGTAACTTATACCTGGTAGTGCTTTCCTTCTTTAAAATGAAATGTTCCATCATCAGCCCTACTTCTTGTGGGCATTGTAAAATCCCTTGAGCTCATGTTACTTTTACTTAGGTATGAGTATCTGATTTAGGCATGTGTCTGTGGGGAAATCATTGTCCCTTGAGCTAATATTTGTGAAGTTGCCAATTTTTGGAAATTCTATAAAATTGTGTTGCTGATTTGAAGTCTCAAAATGTCGTACCTCTATCCAAATGTCATTATCTAATATAGGTAATTTAGGGCACATGTAGAGTTGAACTATGCATTTGAAGATGGGGTGGATTGGATACTGAGAATGAAATGCTTGGTAAGAGCTTGGTAGTGTGATCACCTACACTGCTATCAATGAAGGCGAAAAGGCAAAGGCATCATTTTATTGTGGGGAAATTATTGCATTCTTCAGGTGCTTGTGAAAATAGAGCACTTTGTACTTGCATATTCATAGGGTCCACCTGAAAATGTTGAGGATGGATCCTGTAACTATGTGAGTGAAGATGCATCGCACTTTGATCGTCTAATAATTTTAGAAGCAGAACATAGTTAAAATTCTCTTAGAAGGAATGTTTTATTGGAAGTCATACATCTTAGAATAAAATTATTTTAAACACCTACGACTTCAATATTACATTGGAAATCTTTTCTCTATGAAATAAAATTTTCAATTGACTCAAACTAAACTTGCAATGTTATTCAGGTGGCTGGGGTTCAGCAAACATACCATCAGTTCCACCACGAAGATGTGGCATGCTTATTTGCACAACTCACTATCCCAGCCTTTTTTGGAAGGATACTTGTAGGGATACCAACAATACTCACTGTGAAGTTTTGTAGCAAGGCCCTAGCTAAATGGGTTCTTCCTGTGATATCAAGCACCTTGGGCATCCCCATAAAATCAACAAGTTATATTCCCATGCTGAATGGATCAGTTAGCGGTAAAAAGTCAGATGAGATTAAGCAAACAAGTTACATTAAAAAGTTATTCTTCTTCTCTCATCAGGATTCATTTGATGTTGATACGGGTATAAGATTTCTCCAATATGCAGGCCTTGCTTGGTCGGTGGTTGATCTTGTTCCTTCACTCTTCTCTCATCTGAGGTTGTAATGCTCGGTGGTTTTTGGGCTGTACATGATTAGGATATATATTTATGTATGTTTTTTCTTGGGGGAGGAGAAATTTTAGTTGGTGACTAGGATTGTTTTGGCAAATTCCAATGGGAATGATGTACATGTTAATTTTGTAAGTCATGTAATTTTGTCTATGTTCTAGACAAGTACAAGAAGCTAACAGAAAGTGAAATATTGTGAGGTGTAGAGGGAAGTATTTGCAAGGATTTAGAAAATGAACATATATCAAGTAACAGCATTTTCACTTCATGAGTTTTTCCCCTATTCTTCCATCATAAAGACTTCATATATTTTGTTTCCCCATTCCATTCAATTTCCGTGTGGAGGAGAGGTATAAAAGGAGTCATCTGATTGCTTTTCAAGGGCCTGAAGCCTTTTCCCTTTGAACTGATTAGCATTTATGTCATGAGACACAAGGTATCCTCTAACCTAACTGCTTATTCTATGAAAATAACGTCGACCTGCCGAAATACATTTAAAGCTGATTCATCATCATAGAAAAATCTGCATAAACAAAGCCTTAGTCTTTTTACATAGGAATTAGGATCAAGCAAAGAGGTGTGAACTGCCATATCACCCTCTATTTGACTCTTCTAAGGCCTTCCAAAACGAGCAACTAAGTGAACCTTCTATTGAAATTGACTGCAAAATCGACTCAAAACTAATTTTCAACTTCTTAGTGGCAGCTCAAGGTCAGTGTTTTTATATAATAAATATAACAAATGACTTCCTAAATTTTCATGAAATTCATTTATAAATCTAAATTTAAAGCGATCAATATCAATAAAAATTCATTTTCAATTTATTATATTTCATAAAATTCATTATAATTAAATTAAATTTTATCAAATTTTTTATTGTGAAACTAATTTTTTTTTTTTTAAAAAAAAAAGTACTCTATCTCCCCAGTCAATTTCTCCTTTTTATTTTTTTTTTCCTCTCTTTCCTCTTTCTCTATTCAGTCTTCCTTTCTTATCTTTCTTTATTTTCCCTCCCCCATCTTAGTTTCTCTCTATCTTCTAATCTGTTTTATTGTTTTCTTAAAATTTCTATATATATATATATATATAATTTTTAAAAAATATTCTAATAAAAACATAAATATATATCAAGGGCATTCTTGAAAAAAAAAATATTAAATTACACTCAATAAAACCAAATACAATATACATTTTTTTAAAATAAAAGCTATATTTATTATATAACATACAAACATAAAATTTCATTTGAAAATTATAAACAATTAATTTCATGTTAAATTGTAACCAAACTTGTTAATGTCAACTAGGAGAGAATAGAATAATAAACATTTAAACAACTCTTGTTGACAACTACAAGGAGAAAAAGGAGTTGAAGCATCAAGTAGATATCAAATCCATATCCCTACAGACCCCAAAAGGATGGGACAAAAGTAGAAGTAGACAAAACAATCATATCCACAATTCTGCTAAAAGTGGTACAATCTGAATGCTAAGGGTCAGACACGGGCTTTAGCTGATTGTGGAGAACATCCAGCGTGGTCTGAAGTATAAGATAGAACACAAAGCACAAAATCTGGCCTATTGTACATGCTTTTGGACTTCCATACCTACCAGAAAAGCATGCCAAGTACGGTCTATAAATATTAATTTTGACAGATATTCTTCCAATTAGAATCGTCAACCACCTAAGCATCCTGCAGGGATGGATGGAAAGGTGATATTGGTGCAGCAGAATGCTGGTTCACAGGAAGTAATCAGGTGTTCGGCGGGTAACATCAGGCTCTCCCCTCCTAGGAGCTGGCTCAAACTGCAATGCATCAAAGATCCATTGGAAGAAGTTTTAAGCAGAGAACAGCATGATAAAGTAGATAACATTCAGGACTGACCTGAATGAAGGTGTGACCCCTGCAGTCATCAACTTCTAATATAGAAGCCATGTTGCCACAGCGGTAACAATAATTAGGTGCACTAAATATGGTAACCACTTTTTGTTCCTGCACCAAGAAAACAAGGTAATGTCTTATAGATGGAACTTATCCTATTGAACACAATCCTGAAATACATTCATGAATTACAAAAAAAACAATTACATGTGCCCAATTAAATCCATCCATAACAAGCTGGTGTGCTCTAGCAATCAACTTCAAACTGTTTGTATGATTAAATTGCTCAGATATATCCTACACCAACGAGAAAAATTACATTAGAGAAATTTCAGAAATGAGGCATCACCATCATAACTTGAGAGTTGATTAAAAATAGAAGAAAAATGAATGGAAGAATAAAACAGAGCTAGCAGTCTTTATAATAGAGGGGTTACCTGGCCAAAAGTATATCCAGCACCACGAGGTGATATACCCCAACCACATCGGTCATCTGGGTCAGACCATAAAAGATCACACATTGCTCCTTCATGAGGAACCTCCTGAACACGATCAAAATTTCTTATGTTGTCAAGGGTTTCTATTGATGGGGACAATCCACCATGTAGACAAAATATTTCTGACTCCACCTACAAAGGGAAAAATCGGACTTCAATATATCATTTATTCTACATTATATTTGACATACCTTCCTTATACAAGAAATGAAGAGGAAAATTGCATCCAAGGGATCCTACAACTATTTATGATACGTTTCAGTCAAAATTTGCAGTGAGAATAAAGAGATTTTCCAACAGACAAAGCTTTTCAAGTGTACTGAACTGCAGCTCTATTGAATAATTTGAATGGTCAGAGATTTCTGCATTAGAAAATCCAACAACAAAAGTAATGGTAAGATATGACACTTGACAAGAAAATATAAACAGGAAGAATATTATAGAGGAGAGCACAACAAAAGTAATGGCACCTACCAAGATTAGCCAAAAAAAAAAAATATCTTAGATATGTTATAAAAGTGAAAGATATCCATATATATATATGTTATAAAAATGAAAGATATCCACATATTTGTTATCATAACAGACAATACATCCATAATAAGTCTTACTAACCAAGGCTGTCAATGGAAAATAATCAAAAAGGTCTGTGAAGATCTTCCAAACATTGGCATTCCCATACCTGTGAAGAATCATACAGAGAAGAATAGCATCAAGAGAACTAAAAATCCATTTTGTTGTAAGAAAAGCAAGAAGCAAATTTATAAATGTTGCACGACTGCAAGTAAGCATCTCAAATCATGCAACTGTCTCCAGAAGAGTGTATTAATGATTATTAAGACTAGGGGTGAGCAAATTTTTGAAAAAACCAACAAACCGAACAGAACCGATACTGTTAAGTTTTTTTGGTTCGGTTTGGTTTGTGAAAATATGAAATTTTCGGTTTTTGGTTGGTTTGGTTTTATATATTGAAAAACCAATAAAACCAACCTGCCTTTGCCTGTCTTCCAAAATGCATTGTTTTTTAACCTTTGTTATATATGCTTTCTCACCCAACCGCTCACTCTCTCTCATCTCCCATCCCAATTTTCATGACCTAGCCGCTGCTTACCCTCACGTTCTCCCAGCCGCTACCTCTCGTTTCTTTACATGTGCCTCTGCTTCCTCAATCTCAACATCAAGTTTTCTTTTTTGTTGGACATATTCCTTGGCAGTGAAAAAACCATCTTCCTCTTGTTTTCCAATTCTAATTTGGGATCTCTAATCCTAGATTTTATTGGCTAACCTGTTTTTGAACAAAGATCCAAAATAGATGGTGGAAATCAGAACAAGCCAAGATATATCGGGTTTTGGAATAGTGATACGAGATTGCAAGGGGGAAGTGCTTGGTGCTGATATCCCACTGCATGCCCATCTGTTGAATGCTAAAGTGGCAGAGGCTATGGCGACCCTTCAAGGTCTGAAGTTAGCTCGTGAACTGGGTTCTTGCAAGTGGAGTTGGAGAGTGATTGTTTAACTCTGATCTAGAAGCTTCAGTGTAAAGAACATGATTTTACATATGTGGATGCTATTGTTGGGGATATTTTTCATAAGGTAACAGCTTTTAACACTTGCAAGTTTATACACTTTCCACATGAAGGCAACCAGATTGCCCATCTATCGGCCAAGTTTGCTCTTTTAGATTCAGTTTTTTGCAAATGGTTTTATGATTCTTGTAGTTTCCCATCTCATATTCTTGAGGCTCTTGCTACTAATGCAAGGAACTCTTTTTTCTGTTTAATGCAATCCCCAATTTCCTTCTCAAAAAAAAAAAAAATTTGCTCAGATCAACATTTTAGGTGTTGTAATATCTATCTTGGATTGTAATATTTGTTATTTTAATATTATTAATGAAATTTTAACAATTGAAAAGCATTGAATGAAATTTTCAGTTAATTTAGTTTTAATTCGATTTTGATGATTTTTTGGTTTATTCGGTTCAGTTAATTTTATTTTTATGAATTTTTGGTTTGGTTTGGTTTATATTTATATTATTTCGGTTCATTCAGTTTGGTTTAATTCAGTTTTTATATATTTTCGGTTCGGTTTAGATTCGTATTAAGTCGGTTTGTTCGGTTCAGTTTAAAAATGCTCCCAAAACTGACCGAACCGACCGATTGCTCACCCCAAGTTAAGGCCATGTCAACAAACTCTACATCCAACTACTATATTGCTTACAATCAATCACAATTTCCAAAACAGAAAATTCAGCCTTCATTAATGCTAATGCAGTTTCGATTCACCAAAATATTTGCTCAGTTGTATTCCACCTCATAACTATGTAGTTTGGCAAAGATAATCACACATTATGTGCCAGTACAGATATAAGGGAGGTGCCTCAATTATCTAACAGATGCTACCAAATTCTATCCATAATGCTTTCTTTTTTTTTTTTCCCTTCCAAACTTTTGCCTAGATAACTGAGTTATGAACACTAGAAAAGCAACCTATGAAACAATATCCAGACAAGAGATTTCAAGTAAACCATGCATCTCATAAAATTTCCTCATTTCCTCAATATATCCACAAGTTTTCTAGCACTAATAAACTTAAGTCTCGTTCTAACATGAATAGAATATGAGAGTCAATGTCAATATTTAAAACAAGAAGACCATTTTCAAATAAAAATACTCTCTTTCTTTCTCTTTCTTTTAATTCAGTGTTAATATCTGCCATATGGATATTTATGCAATTATAAAGTATTTCAGTTAATATAAGCAACTTGAGACTAATAAGCTTAACCAGTTCAAAAAGTAATAGAATTTCTTATAGTGCAGTATTGCACTTTTAGAGTTGCCAAAGACATGAGAAGAACGAAGCAAGAAATGCTAATATGAACACGGATACGACAAAGCTCATGTATAAGCAAAAAGAAGCCTGCAACTCCACCTTACTCTGATGTCAATAAACTTCTTCTATCAAGAAAAATAATTTAAAACTTAATAAACTAAAAAAGCAGGCAAATTCATTTGTTGACACAAATTAGCAAATCAATAATATACACATCATAGACATTTATACATGAAAATGCAAGCATGCACACGGAGAGTGCATGTGCTATGATGTTAATAAAGTTCTATGAATAAAATCATTATAAAATCAATATACTAAAAGCAGACAAAATCTTTTTTCAACACACTAGCAATTCAATAATATAGACATCACAGACATTTATACATGAACATGCACACATATAAAGAAAGAGTGTGTGCGTGTATCCTTTGTATTCAATTTGAAGTATATTACCACTATTAGAACATAAAAATTGCGTACAGAAACTCACTTTCGTAGACATTCATCATAAAACCCATAAACTTGAGTAATCTGCCAGGAGGAAAAAACAACAATGAGGCAATAGTAGATCAATACCCAACCAAGCAATCTACAATTCAAGGTGTAAATTAGAATTCAACAATTCAGTAATTCAAAAGAAAATAAAGCATCACAATTATATAGAACATACAAAAAAAAAATTACTTAAGCTAAAAGGAAAATTAATTGCACAGCAATAAGCCCCACTATGATGTACTGGACTAAGTGTTAGGCGATAAAACCGCAACAAATCTCCAAGATTAGTGCATTGGAGACGAGAGTGCTAAGATGGATGCGTGGTCATACTAGAATGGATAGAGTTCCTAGTGAGTGTATTAGGAATAAAGTTAGAGTTGCCCTGGTCATGAACAAATTGAGACAAGGGAGACTGAGGTGGTTTACATATGTGTGTCACAAGACTTTAGACACCAGTTAAAAAAGCAGAATACATTAGAGTATACAGATAAAAAAAGGCAGAGTAAACCTAAACTCATAGAGGAGAGTAATTCAAAATGACCTAAAGGCCTTACATCTTTCCAAAGATATAGTCCAAGATCATTCCAAGTGGAAAAAGAGAATCTATATAGTCGATCCCAATTAACTTGGGATTAAGGTTAAGTTGATAAAAAAAAAATTACTAATTCCTCAAATTTGATTAAAATAACCTATATTACAAATTATACGTTAAGATCAGATAATACTAAATTTGATGAAAAATGGAAACTCAAATAAAGAATATGATTGGAAAAGTACCTGACGACTTTCATGGTTTCCTCTGAGAATGGTTATTCGCTGTGGATAGCGCACCTTAAGTGCCACTAAGAGCTGGATTAAGGAAACAAATTAGTACTGTTATGAAAAATGCAAATGTTTCAGACATTTTATTCTACTTTGAGAAACCTGCAATCCGAAATTAGCTGATACAGTTACAATCAACAAAGACATGAGCATGTGCAATTATGCATTTAACCTTTATTTAAACCAACCAAATTCAAAACTGGTATAAAACCAAAATTGCCGCTAGAAATGTCACTAGGACATGACATGAGGATTATTCCTCTAATCAAACTTCAAAAACTTACACAATGATTACATTTTTGAAACACTGATAAATATTGCAAATATTTCTCCACACATATTCACCCATCAGTAGGTTTTAAACATCACAATCCAAATTAAAGAATCATATTCATCTTGCTTTTTCGAGAGAGTTACCACAGATGTCGCAATGCACATTAAGGAATCATATTCATCTTGCCTCAGAAAAAGTGAGGCATAACAGTATTTGAGTCATCATGAAACACAACATAATTAATCATCACCATGAATTCGACCATAAATGCGATTCATTTATCAGACAAGATAGCAATGTATTCATTGTATTCATATGATGATGGAGCATCTAAAGGGAACATTAAGTAATTACATTCATCTTACTTCAAAAGTGAGATACAGCAGTATTTGAGTCAATAGGAACACATGATTAACCATATCCATGATCAATTCACTAAACAAAATAGCAATGAATTCATTTGCATTCACATGAACATGGAAATGGCACCAACTGATGAAACAAGGGAGGAATTTATGGTTTGAACACATGCATCAAAAACCAACAAATGCATTTGTAAAGGTTAAGCAAATTGAAATTGCAAAAGAAATGAAAGCGAGGGATAGACCTTGGATGACATGAGGGGAATTAGAGACAAAAATGATACAGTGAATAGCCTTAGATTTTTCTGAAGTAGCGTAAACCAACTACATGGAGGAAAGTGACCTCAACCAGTGTTATTAAGGATAAGTTAAGTTTGAATCACATTGCTATAACACTATACAACAAAATCAAATGTTTCGTTGAATTTTGTTTAATTGTTATCTGTTTCATAATAATAATTTTGCCTTAACATTCTTCCAAAGAACAATAAATTCCATGATCAAATATTTACAAAAGAATTCAGTTGATACTTATCGACAATGTGCACGGAAACCTCCATAGGGTCATGTTTCCACATTTTGGGCAAGTTTCCACGTTTGGAAACTCCAAGTTTTCCCATTATTTTCTCATCAACATTTTGGAAAATGTCATTTCTCTGTGGGCGTTTCCCGTTTCTTCATTTCCACTTTCGTGCTACATAGCTTATTGAATGGCCAATATGGGTAAGAAACATACTAGGATGAGACGTTCAAATTGTATTTTATGCTGTTCAAATCTATCTGATGCCAGAACTGTGCAAAACTGCCAATTAAGCAAACTTAAATCGCATGTCATGTTCAATATTGCCACCACTCCTACTCCATATTGTGGAAGAAGTAGTAAAAGACAACAAAGGTATGTAATTTATAGCAAACTAATTTTAGAATATAAAAAAAGAAACTAGTATATAATGGCTTATTTGATCTTGTTTCCATTGGGATGTGAAAAGATGGTAATTGGCACCCAATAAAAGGTAGCAAATAGCATAATCAGAAATATGCCTACCGTGACCGTTTCAACAGAGTAATAGCCCCGGTCCACATAATCTCCCATGAACAAGTAATTTGTGTCTGGACACTGTCAGTGAAATTTCAAAAAATAGTCACAAGACCTTAATCTGAATGCCATATCATGCTTCCAACAAATGTCTTACCAAAAGATCCAGTGAGGAAGAGATGAAAGAAAATGTCAGAAAGGACTAGACATGCAATTTGCGCAGACCATTTTGCACAACATAAGATATTATCTAAAGATTAACGCAAAATCTCATTTTGTTTCCAACTACCTCAAAAATAAAAAACAAATAAGCAAAAGACAAACAAGTAAACAAATAATTTTCAAAAGCTCAACAAAGGAAAGCACTTTTCTTCATGAGAAATACTAAGCATCAGATGTCATGAGTTAGACTAAACTAAAACCATATGAAGTAAGCTGAAACCACGGACTTTCTCATTTTATGAACAATATTAATGGATCATTGAGCAAAAAGATCAACTACAACTGAACTAAGCACAAAATCTTTGTTGTGAAAACTAATTGTTAACATACACTAATTTATAATATTCATGATAAAATGAATAAAAAAAAAAAGTAATTTCCTGACCAGTGGCAATTTACTTGACTATACCTCATGAGTACTTCAACCTTCAAAAGCATTGGCAGGTCTCAATAAATTATTTTAGACAAAGTGATCATAGTCAGAACTGATACCTTCCCTCCAATTCGAAAAAGTTCTGCAAGATCATGAAACTGCCCATGAATATCGCCACAGATTGTCACAGGGCTTTTCACAGGCTGTGATACAACATGGAAAACCAAATAAGGGAAAATTAATGTTCTTTTCAACTATTGCTCAAACAATCTGATACTTAAAAGTGCATGCAAATATTTAAGCACAAGCAATAGAGAATGGTTGAAATGACAACTTCTCAAAAGACAATGCATTCCGCAGATGAAACTGAAATTGTGAGAAGGGCACCCCAATCCCAATTCCCTGCGATGCCAATTAATTACTAAAACAATATTCTATCCTCTCCAATATTAAAATTAAGGGTAAATGACTGCACCTGAACGTTGCTTTCTTGCATCAGTATCTCCTTCGCCTTGTCACATAATCCTCTCACCTGCAGGAAAAGAAAATTCAAAATAAACAACCAATTAAGTCAAAACTTTTGTTAGGAATCGTATCATCCATACTACAGTTGTCGTTTCACCCATCACAATAATATCCTCTACTTATCAATATTCCTTCATTACTACCACATAATATTTGTAATTGCAGTGGAAAAATATGACATTTCTCCTAATACATAAAAGAGAATAATTTGTCGAATCATATGGAACAGATCAATCCTCAGATCTATGTACCACCCTATTAAAGTTAGGAAAATGATAGGGGATTTTCTCGGCAATCAAACAGGACTTGTAGGAGGAGAACCTTAACCTGGGGCTCGGAAAGTGGCTTGCACTGCATGAGCTGCGAGATCTGGTAGTCCAGATCGGAGATTGAATCTGAAGATGGAGAATTGGCGCCCATCTTGGTTGTTTTCGGTCGGCGGACGGGGGAAATAACGGAATCGGGATTAGGGATAACCCTAACCCTAAGATTGGATTGAGATTTGTTTGTTTTATTGTGTTGTTTTCAGTTTGTGGCAGTAGGGTTCGCAGTGAAGGAAGAGGCAATGAGAGGGAGAGCGCGGGGAGCAGGGAGCGAGTGTGTGATAATTAGCTAATCACTTCAGATTTGAGAAAAGAGAAGCTGGGGATTCTTTTTTTTTTTTTTTTTTTTTTTATGCTTTTTATGTTTTTTTTTTTAAATAGACGAATGGTAGAGTTTTTAGTTTTTTTTAGGGGAGATTTTTTTTTTTTTTGTAAGATGAATTCAATTATTTATAAAAAAAAAAAAACTGTTTTGCCATAAATAGCCTCCACAACTTTTTAATAGAAGTCGTCATTACTAGAGGTGTAAGTTTCGCAGTTTTGAAACAGTATACACCAAAATCGAACCGCCAAACCAAACCAAAACTGAAACCATTATCAACCGAAAATTTTCAATATTTAGGTTTGAGATTTTTTGGTTTCAGTTTCGATTTTTGGTTTGAGTTAATCGGTATACCGTCGGTATACTGCTAACAAAACGACGTCGTTTTGTTGCTTACGAAACAACACCGTTTTGATTGATATATAGGTTTCAGTCGACCTCTCTTCCTTTCTTCTCCTTTCTCCTTGTCATTCTCGATCTGTCTTTGGCTTTCTCTTTCTTCTTTGTCGCCGATGTCGTTCGTTGCCTCTTCGGTCGCCATTCTGCTTCTTCTTCTTCGGCCACGGTTTTGCTTCTCCTTCTTCGGTCGCAGTTCTGCTTCTTCTTCTTCGGTCGTCGTTCTGCTTTTTCTTCTTCGGTCGCCGACGCCACTCCATTTTTCTTCAGTCACTGACGCCGTTCATTTCATCTCTTCGTCTTCAGTCGCCATTCGTTGCCATCAACGATGGAGGCTTCTGGATCTAACCAAGTAAATGGAATCATGATACAGTAGCTTAATTTTTGAAGTGAATTTTTGAGATTTTAATCATGATTATGAAGTGAATTTTTGAAATTTTATTTAATATTTTC
>CATIWR010521280.1:0-48739 GCA_949677035.1 Omphalea diandra | reverse complement strand
CATCAACTTCTTCATTTCTTCTTGAGAGATTGATTCAATTCTGCAACAACAACACTTATTTGAAATGTTAGTGATGATCAATTTACTTTGTCAAGATCAAAAGAGGTTCTAAACCTAGGATTGATTATCCTAGTCCAACATCCCTTGTATAAAAAACTCTTATTTAGGTTTGAGAGTTAGCCTAGTTGTAAAACTTTTGTTTAGGTTGAGTGTGAACCTTGGGAAAGCACTTGTAAGGTTTTGTGTGAGCCTAAAACATTAGGTTGAGTGTGAGCCTTGGGAAAACACTTGTAAGGTTTGGTGTGAGCCTAAACACTAAGTTGAGTGTGAGCTTCTAAAACACTAGTGAGCAAGTGAAACATCCAATTGGTGAATTCGGGAGTGGATGCAAGGTTGGTTAATACCTGAACCATTATAAAACTATTGTCTTCATTCCTTTCCTACTCTTTCTCTAACCTTTCATTCTTGTATGCTTCCTCCAAAATCAAAAGTTTAAATTTGCCACCATTCAACCCCTTCCCCCCCCCCCACCCCCCTCCCCCCCATCATTGTAGATTAGGGCTAATAATTGGTGTTAGAGCCAAGTCTCAATTCAAGCCTTAATTGTGTGAGAAAAAATGAATGGCATAAGAATGAGTCCAATCTTATTTTAACCCCCACTTTGATGGCAATGATTATGCTCTTTAGAAGCATAAAATGGAGATCTTGATAGCGATCTCATCAAATTATGGAATTATATACTTGAAGAGTGAAAGCCTCCAATAAAGATGGTTGAAGGAGTAGAGGTGGCAATTGCAAGAGAAGAATGGAGTGAAGCACAAAGGAAGGTGTTGGACTAGGGTAGTTAACCCTAAGTCTTGGGCCTCTTTTGATCTTGACGAAGGGGATTGATCATTTTTAATGTTTCTATTTAGTGTCATTTTGCAGTTTTTGTGAAAGTCTTTAAGTTAGAAGTTGGATAGAAATCTTAATCTTCAAAGTATGTGAAGTAACTTCTAAATCGCGATCACAATCTAAAAATTCGCAACTGCGATCCATTAGAAGACTTGCTAGAAGTTCAAACAGATGAAATCACGAAGTAATTCTTAACCTCGATTTATCTAAAGGAAGAACTCCAAAAGTGACAGACAAATTCGCGGTGTAAAACTTACCTCAGTTGCGATCGTGAATTTTGAAGTAACTCAAGATGCAATCAAGTCCACAATCACAGCTTGACAAGTGTCCCAGGTAACCGTTGGAAGTCAAAAATTATGACGGGAACTTGTTGGTAGCGACCGCGAACCCAAAAGAAGAAGATGAACACTTTTGGTAGAGGAATTCGCATCCAGAGTCGCGTCCTGTACAAGATAAATCGCGATCGCCACTTTTGAGAGCAGGTGAACGGTAACGACTATATTTTCCTGATGCACTAATCAGAAGCTGCCATGTGGACTAGCTGTTAGACATAAATGAGGTTTTCCTTATGAAATTTGGAATTCGCGACCGCAAATGAGTAGTAGTGAGGAAATTTTGTGATTTGAAGGCAAATGGGAAGAATAAGAAGGTAATGGTTATTCTTCTAAGCTTCATGTCAAGAGAAGAAATAGGAAGAATCCAACATTGCCAAACTGCACATGCCATATGGAAAACACTAGAAAACTATCATAAGGGAACAACTTTTGTGAAATCAAGTAGGTTGGAGATGTATGTGACAGAGTGAGAGTTCTTCATGATGAAAGACCATGAGAGCATCACTGAAATGACAAATGGACTCCTCTTTATTGTCATAAACATGAAAAAGTTTAGAAAGATTCTTACCAACCATGAGGTAAATAATAAAATCCTTAAATCTCTTATATTAGATAAATTTAGTGCAAACGTATGCAACATTCAGGAGTCTAATGTAGATATTGGGAAAGTGCCAATCAATGCCCTCATTAGTAAGCTTCTCACTCATGAGATGGCTCTTAAAGAAGATGAAGAGATGAAGAAGCTAAGAGGACAAAGACACCAAAAGGAGAAGAGAGCTCTAGCCTTCAAAGCTCAAGAAGACTATTCAAGCTCAAATGACTCAAATGAAAGTGATAAAGAAGAAAAAGAGCTTGCTAAAACATCAAGAAGGACCAAGGAGTTTATGAAAAGGAGAAGAGAAAGAAGAATCCAAAGAAAATCATCTTCCTATCATCACTAAGAAAACAAGAAGACCTTTAAGGCTACTTGGGATGATGAGTCAAGTAATGAAGAAGAAGATGAATTGGCAAACTTTTGCTTCATGGCTCAAGAGGACTCTTAGGTAAGTACTTCTCCACACTCTGATAATGATTATGATGCATTTGATGATGTAGATGATAAGCTCTTTGAAGCTCTTACTTTGAGATGTGATAAATATAAAATCACAATTGAAAACTTACAAGAAAAAATGTTCAAAGTTAGAGGATGAATTTGAATCCTTGAATAATCTTGTGAGTGAATTGACTTTAAATGAAGAACTCAAAATATTTGTTGAGAGTGTCTTAAAATCATCTTCATCCCTAAACTCCTTGAGAAAGGAAAATTACTCCTTAAAGGATGAAGTCATTAAGCTTAAAAATTCTATTTCTAAGTTTCATAAGGGAAAGAAAGCTTTAGATACACTTATTGTATCATAAAGACCTCTTTTAGTTATGCATAGTTTAGGCTTTAATTCAGCCTCTTCCTCTACTTCTTCACTCACTACATTCATTAGAGCATCAACACCTCAAACTTCAAGTATTGAGGTCATGGGGAAGAGAGGTGCTCCTATCACTAAGCCGCCTATGCCTAAGGGTAAAGGAAAGGCCCCCCATGACTCAATAACCAAGGCTCAAATAGTAAATTATGCTTACATTTATAACAAGAAGCATGTTCAACCACACAAACACAAAAATTTCTCTTCTACTTCTAATCACTCATGCACTTGTATACACTTTCAACATTCAAGTATGAGAAGTCCCCCTACTCATACTATGATTGTGCATAGGAGAAAGACTTATGAGTCTAAGCTACAATGTCATTATTGCATGAGATATGAGTATATCAATGTATTTTGCTATATTAGGAAGGCACACCTTAAATTGGAGGACCATTCTAAGACTAACCTCCAAGGACCCAAACTCGTTTGGGTACCAAAGCAAAGTGTTTGATATTGTAGAATGGGGACTCCTTTTCCAAATTCTCATCATGGAAAATCTTAAGGTGAATGGAGATTGCTAATGAAAAAGGGATAACAGTTTCAAATGGTTATTTGATTTCAAGCTATTGATACTAAACTTGTAATGTATCTCTTATCCCTTATGTTTTTAACTTAATTTATTTATGCATATATTTAGGGGGAGTTTTATTGCTTGATATATCTATGTGTTGACATGTTTGATTTGATTTGATTGATTGTGTGATGAGTTGAATCAATTCATTTTGCATTTGAGGTTTTCTATATTTCAAATGTTGAAATCAATCACCAAAAATCACATACTCTGTACTAGGGTCATATTTGAAAATTCTTAAATATCTAGCCCTAATTTGTATGTTCAAGCATCTTTAAATGTTTTAATTATTTTGTATTTATGTTTTTTTATATATAAAATTTCCATGCAATTTATGTTTCAACCATTTATCTTCTTATGCGACATATTGTGATAGATTGTGTTATGTTTGTTATTCTAATTTGAGTATTGTACAATTGACAAGTTTATTGTCATTCCCTCTCAAGGAGTATATTTGAGTTTTTCTTTTAAGCAATATCATCTTCTCCCTATTGAAGTAAAATTCATAAGCATAATTTTGCTTTGTTATACTTGAATCTGTAAACATCTATAGTTATATTGTTGAAGATTTTGATGTTTGCTAGTCTAAATATAACATTGATTATGCAATGCTTATTATCCATATTTCTCGTAAACTTGTTTCTTTGATCTATGCAATTTCAAATACATCAAGAAACAATTGTATACACCTCTCGAGTTCAACAATTTCAAATCATTGTTCCTAATGTTTCAACTTATAAAGTCCTTTTGATAGGATATGCTATGTCATGGTTATATGGTGAAGGTAATGTTTTAAACAAATAATAAACTATTATATATTCAAAAAGTCTATTTAAAAAGCTTAAAGAGTAAACTAAGGTCAATAAATTAAAAGTAAAGTAAAAAGGTTAAATTGGAGTTGAAACAAATAATGCCAACATCATCTTTTCTATCAAATGTAAATTAAAATTTTTCCTCAATATTGATTTCTAAGTTCTAAAATAAAAAATATAAGTGAAAAGCTTATGAGAACTAATTCAATATGCAGTGTTTTTCTAAAACAAATAATCATACTTAATAAATGTAATGACTCATAAAAAATTAACCTAAAGATTAAATCAAACAATTTATTAACTATGATAATGCCAATATTTTGTTACAGAGATTTAATAGATGGCTAACAATTTATGCTCTTTTTACAAATCTTCTTTGATTCAATGATTTTGTTTTGACAAAAATTTCCTAACTAAAGTAATGTAAACACAAATTAATAAATCCTAAAGCCAAAGAAAAGAAATTAACTTCTTCCACACACTTAAATGAAACCTTATCATCAATGTTGAAAATTTTAAAAAAAAAATAGAAGGGATAGAATATTTCCTTTACCTGAAGCCCTTTTTCAACTTCATTGTTATGCATCCTTAACTCCAAACAAGCAAACTGAAAGCTAGCTAAGAAAACACAAGTGCATCATATTTTGTAATTTAAGTTTGAAAGCAACATTGATCATTAGAAATGAAAGGTAGGATAAATCATTTCTTCTAACACAAAATTGCTTAAAATCTATATTAAAGTTCCATAAAGATTAAAAAATAATAATAACATATTATCCAAAAAAATAGAAAGTAAATAAAGTAGAGTCAAGAGAAGTAAACATCTTATAAATCCTTGAAAGGTGGAGGCAATGGATATTTGAACTCCACAAAGTTGGTCTTGACATTAGATAATCCACTCATGCATTGCCATCTGAAAAGTCTAAAAGCGTGTGTCAAAATCCTCCAACTTCTCCATTACATATACTAAAGTGACCTCCCTTGTTGATGGTATAGATAGATTGGCCTCCTCTACTGGTTCTTCAGACTAGACCATCACATAAGGATCATCTTCATGGTGGATGACATGCAAGTGAGAAATGTAAGTTGCATAAAAAAGGGTGATACATCCAATAAGCTATGTAAGACTCCCACCGTCGACATATGTCCCATGCCACGTTTCTTGAATGTGGTGGTGTTGTGATAAAAAAAAAAAAAAAAACCTAAAAATACTTAGCCATTTTTGTTACAAAAAAACCAATAAAATTTTTCCTAAAGTAACCCTTAGTAACCTATTGAAAATCTTGAACAAGCCAATAATTGTTGTTGGCCTCATACCCTTGAATCATATACCATAAAAAAATGACTTCACTTTGCTAATTACCCCACCACTCTTCTCTTTCATAAAAATAGAATAAGTCATCATCTTGTGCATTAAATGTAGAGTTATATTTGCATACTAGAGGATTTAGTGACCCATACCACATACACATCATTGTTCCTTTTAATTTGCCTCTAGAAGGTTTGATTATCATAAAAGGTAAGGGCTTTGTTATATGTTATGTTCTTAAACCTAAAAATCTTATTATGGTCATCTAATGCCAATTCATACTCAACTGTAAACATCCTAAATTCATTTTTCCTAATGGAAAAAGGCCATTCTTTACCTATCTCCATATTGTAAGTAGATAAAAATTCTAATGTTAAATCCTTATATGTAGGGAGTTAAATGTCTACCAAGTGCTTCCAATTAATATTAATATCACATCTCCTGATTCCAAAAATAACCTAATACCATTATTTAAAGTCTAAGCATATAAAAATCTTATAAAATGTACCTTTCTTTATTTAAGAACATTGCACCTTATTTCTTAGTAAGATTTTAGAAAGATGAGCATCAATTGGTCTTAGGATGGTGGTGGCACGACGTTAGAGTGGTTGCCAATAGAGTGGAGCACTCTTTTTAAAGAATGGGTCTTCCTCTTTTAGCATTCTTCCTTTTTTTTATAGTAATGGTTTAGAGGTTTTTGTTAATATTGGTTGAGAGAGTCAACCTAGTCACAAAAACATACCTTAGTACACATTACAAACAAAAGGAGCCTAACTTACATATCTACCAGACAATAAGAAATGAAGAAACATACTGCACATACTCAAAAGAAAGCATCAAAGGACCTAGCATTCCCAACAAAATTTTTTGCTAAGTTGACAAAAAGCATATTACTTCTACTGTCAATGAATCTAAAACTTACATCTGCAAAATTATAACATACCTCTTTCAGTTTATATAGTGCATCCCAAGCTTCCCAATTTGCCTTCCTCACCTTACCTTTGCACTAGTTAACAGTTGTTTTAATTATAAAAACATAACCAAATGATAGCTTTCAATGAGAAGTTTTGCTTTAGCTCTTTCTAAAGCTTTGATAAAAGCTAGAATGACTATAATTCTCATATCCATTAATTCCACTGAATAACCAAAAATGGCAATCACTTTCACCTTATTGTTTTCTTCTTTATCTAAAACTACAATGATCTTCTAGTAGTAATTTATAGCACTGTCATAATTGCATATTATTCTAACTATACTTCATCTAGATTTTCTTTTGCTACTAGGCTATACTAGATTCTTAAGCCACTCATAACATGAAATAAGAGAATTATTGAAATATGATATTGATGGGTAAACCATAGCCAACCAAGATGAAATTCTATAAAGTATAATTTCAAACAAACTCTCAGCACTAAGTAGATTTAAATAGAAAATTGCTCTATTTCTTTCCAGCCATACCAACCAAATTATAGAAACAAAACACAACCTTCATATCTTATCATTAACTTTACCACCTACCTACTCAATCTTTTGGTTATATAAATCCATCATAGAGTTCGAAACGCACACATTACCACCCCATTATGAGAAGAATTTGGTCCACACTTTTCAAGCATACTCATAGTGAATAAACAAATGATTAATACTTTCAATTGATTCATAGCCAAAAGGGCAAGCATTGGACAACTCTTTCATAATGACATAATTATATAACTGTTCCTTGTAGCAATTCTTCCATTAAGAGTCTTCAATAAGAATCACTTTACTTTTAGAGGTGCTAAATAGTAGATAATTTGACCCTACTATCAGAAGACATATGCCCAAAGATCAAACTTTTAGCATTCTTCCTTGACAAAGGCATAATGGAGATGATTTTTTATTAGTAGAATTTGGAGGAGAGGAAAGAAAATTATAAGGAGAGAGTTGAAAAGGTGGATATTAGCCTAAGGAGATAATATGAAGGATAGGGATTTAAAAGAGAAGTTTTTGGTTTTGAGTGATATAGTGATCGATTTGGTCAAGGACACAACATACATGTCAAGTTGTGTTGATTTTCCATTGGCTATGCAAAAGTGATAATAATTAGGAGTTAAGACATAATTTGAAAGTAAAGTCATGTTTTTTATGTGGACTTTATCTGTTGGGTTGTTTTAAAGGTCTTTGAGACATGGCATAGGACCCAAGTTATGGATCCTTACTTTGTTGATCCACATGGTTTGGGTCCCAAGCTATGTAGACTTTAAGCTTACTACCTTCATCTCCATTTAAGGGTCTTATGGCTTAAGTCATGTCATATCCTTTTTTGGAAACCTACCTTCCTTATTAACTAATGCCTTTCCCCATTTTTTATTTCTTTTACATTATTAGACATTTTGTCTTCTCATGTTTGTACATCTATAAAAACATTAAAAATGCAAGAAAAATTTATTCTTAAAGGAGTAAATTTAAATAAAAAGGAAAATTACTAAAATTACAATGTAAAATAAAATAACTCCCTTAGGTTGCCTTCCAAATTGTGTTTGTTTATAATCACTAACTCAACTTGACTTGTGTTATATTGACAATTAAGGAAAGAGGATGGTCACCCCTTTTGATAACACTTTTGTATAAAAGTATAACTTTAATTATTGCCTATTAAGCTTAAAGGTCCATGTATCTCTACGTTGCATTTGATCACCCCATAAGGATAAGCTTTTACAACCATAACAGGACTAGACCATCTTTACTTTAGCCTTTCATGAATAAGTTTTAAATGAGAAATAAAGAGCAAAATTAGTCAGCCCACATTGATCTCCCATTTTTAGATGTATTTGTCATGCCAAAGTTTTGTCTTCTCCTTATGGAAATGTTCATTATCATAAGCCATCAAGCAAATCTCATCTAATTCATTTAGTTATAGCAATGCTTTTCACATACCACTTTAAAATCAAAATTTCGCTTTTTAATTGCCTAATATGCTCTATACTTAATTTCAATCGAAAGATGAATTGAAACAATGCATCTTATCACAAATAAGTAATATAAAATAACAAAATCACAACATATACACATCAAACACCATAAATATGAATCAATCAATAATCCATGCAAATAATGAGACCTTTTTTTTTTTTTTTTATCTAAGAGAGCTCCCATCAAACATCTTTAACACCTTTTTAATGAAATTCATCCTTTCCTCATTAAGGGATTTGGTGAAAATATTTGCTAATCGGTTGTTTGTGTTAATGAATTCTAACACAACATTACTATTTTGTACATGGCCTTTGAATAAATGATGCCTAATGTCTATATACTTACTTCTTGAATGTTGGATGAGATTTTGTGAAAGATTGAGAGCACTTATGTTGTCACATTTTATGGGAATGTGATCAACATCTTTATCATAGTCTTTGACTTATTGCTTCATCCAAAGAACTTGAGTGTAATAATAACCAGCTATCACATTTGTTTTCGTAGTGGACAAGGCATTCAAAACTTGTTTCTTACTAAACTAAGAAATAAGACATTCACCAATAAATTGGTAAGTTTCAACAGTGCTCTTTATATTAAGTAAACTATTGGCATAATCTGCATCCGAATAGCCAAGAAGACTAAAAGATGAGTTGCTAGGATACCAAAGACCTAAAAGCATAATGCCATGCAAATATTTCAAAATCCTTTTAATCGTATGTAAATGAGATTATTTAAGACATGATTGAAATCTAACACATAAGCATACATTATACATGACATCGGGCCTAGAAGTGGAAAGATAGAGAAGAGAACCAATCATACCTCTATATTTCTTCTTATCTATAGACTTGTTTGATTCATCCTTGTCAAGTTTTATTTTGAGCTCAATGGTGCCTTGGCAATCTTGCATCCATGTATTCTAAACTTCTTGAGTAGTTCCTTTGTGTACTTAGATTGGTTGATGAAGATGCTCTCTTTGTATTAATTGATTTATAGACTAAGGAAAAACTTGAGTTCTCTTATTATAGTCATTTTAAACTCTCTAGTCATTCATTTAGGAAAATCCTTACAAAAGATTCATTAACAGCACTAAAGATAGTATCATCAACATAAAATTGAACAATTAGTCTATCATTATTATGCCTTCAGATAAATAATGTAGTATTAACCTTACCCTTTAAAATCATTTTTTAAAGAAATGAACAATGCCTTTTCCTACCAAGTGCTATAGGATTGTTTCAATCCATGCAAGGCCTTAGGCAATTTGAAAACATGGTTTAGAAACTCATGATGCTCAAAACCTGGAGGTTGTTCTACATAAACTTCATGCTCAATGGAGCCATTAAAAAATGCATTTTTAATATCCATTTTTTGAAAAAGTTTAAAATTCATATGACATGTATATACTAGAAGAATCCTAATTACCTCTAACCTTACAACGAAGGTAAGTGTTTCATCATCTCTTTGTTGTAAACTTTAGTAAGAAATCTAACTTTATTCCTTATGATGGACCATTGTTCATCTAATTAATTCCTATACACTCATTTGCATCCTATAATCAGGTGCTCTTTAGGTCTTAGAACAAGCTCCCAAACTTTGTTTCTCTCAAATTATTTGAGTGCCTCATGCATAAAAATCATCTAACAACCATCATCAAGAGCCTAATCAATTGATTCTTGGCTCAATTTGAGAAACCAAAACAATATTATTATCTAAGGCATTAAGTTGAGTTACAATACCTACACCCTTTGAGGTCTCCTTAATGGTGAGTTCCTGTGGTTGTTTCTTAGAGTACCTTCAATCCTTGCATACCTTTTGAGTTTGGTTCGCCTCATGTTGTGGTTAAGCTTCCTCAATCTTTTGTAGTATTTTTATTTCTTTAACTTCAACTTCAACTTCTGTTGGAGTGGAGTTGATGTCAAGCTTCTCAAATTCACCTACAAGTTCATCAATAAGATAACATTTTCCAAGGTTAGGTTTACTAGAGTTATCAATTACAACATTTATAAACTCTTCAACTATCATGGACTTTTTGTTAAAGACTTTATATGTCTTGCTAATGTGGAATATCCTAAAAAAGATGTTTTTATTAGTTTTAGAGGTAAATTTTTTAAGGTTATCCTAAGTGTTTAAATGTAGCATTTGCACATAAACATTTTAAGGTATAAAAGCTTGGACTTTCTTTCATTCCATAACTCATAAGAGGTTTTTATTTAAAATTGATCTTTTGAAAATTCTATTTACAATATAACATGAAGTGTTAATTATCTCTCCTTTATGCAACACCATTTTGTTTTGGCATTCTAGGAGCTAAAAAGTTATAAGAAATACCATTTTCTAAACAATAGTTTTCAAAAAGCTCATTTTGAAAATTTTTTCCATGGTCACTTATAATGCTAGAAATGAAATGACCCTTTTCATTTTGAACCTTTTTTACAAAACTTTTAAAAGTATTAAAAGCATCACTCTTATGAGTCAAGAAACTAACCCAAGTAAACCTTGAGTAAACATCAACAAGGACAAATGCATAATACTTTCCACCTAAGCTAACATTTCTAGTCGATCCAATAAGTCCATGTGAATGAGTTGAAGAGGTATAGTAATACTTACAACATTTTTGGATTTGAAAAAGGTTTGGTGTTGCTTCCCAATTTGACAAAGTCTTGATAAACTTGAGCTTTCAAAGACTGTCCACTTTTTATCCTTTTGAGAGATTTTGTAGAAGCTTCATGCTTGCATGTCCACGTCTCTTATGCCAAAGCCAAGACTCATTGCTAATAGAAATAAGACACTTGAAAGATTAATTAGCTAAATTGTCTAAGTTAATTATATAGGCATTTCCTTGCCTTTGACCCTTAAAAACTACATTATCATCTACCAAGATAATGACAATCTAGAGTTAAATGTAACTTCATTACCCTTATCACATAATTGACTCACACTCAACAAATTATACTTTAAAACATCAACAAGAACAACATTATCAATAAAGGGGTAACCTTGCTTACTAAAAACACAAATGCTAATACCTTACCCTTAATATTGTTTCTAAATATGACATTTCCACCATCATCTTCCTTAATGAACGTGAATAACTTCTTATCTTGGTCATCTGTTTGAGCATCCACTATCCACATGCTAATCATTATCATCTTTAGTAGAGTCAAAGCATTCCTACAAAAAAAAAAAATTCATATTTGTTTAGGTACCCAAGAATAATTGGGTCATATGCGATTAGGCTTTGAAAGATCCTCAAGTTTAAGGTGATCCTTCCTTATATAGCAAAATACATTAATATGACTATATTCATGCAATAATGACATTGGAGTTTAGACTCGTTATTCTTCCTCCTTTGAACCACTTTGGTATGAGTAGGGGTTCTTCTCATACCATTGTAATAAGAATGCATGCAAGAGCAAGTGTGGTGAGGAGTAAAAGGTGTGTGTTTTTTATGCATCCCTCTTATTGTATATGAATGCATGATTAGCTTTTGAAGACTTAACTATAGAGCTTTAAGGTGCATTCTCTTTGTCTTTAGGCATGAGAGGTTTAATGTTTGGAGAACTCTTTTTTTCTCAACCACCTTCATGCTAGAAGTTTGAAGGGTAGAAGCTTTGATGAAAGTAAGAAAATAACATATAAATGTAAAACCTCCATCATAACTAAGGCCATGACTCACTATAGATGACCTTTCTAACACAATTAATATATCTAAGGCCTCCTATATCTAAGGCCTCATTCCCTTTATGAAATTTAGAGATGCAATTTCTCAACCTAATAACTTCAGTTTTTAAAGAATCATTTTCTTTTCTTAAAGAATCATGCGAGGAGTTTTGGAAATTTATTCTAAAGATTTCTTAAGTTCATTATTGGATGTCTTTGAGCTAGAAATAAGTTCATTTATACTTTTGAAATCCTCTTCAAGTTCATAATATTTTTTCTTATAAAATTTCATTTCATTTTAGATTGATATTTATCACATCTCAATGCCATAACTTTAAGAAGTTCATCATCTTTATGCTCAAAGCTATTTTCATCATAAGATTGAAAGGAAAATTTTACCTTATTAGAATAGTCCTCTTAAGTCATGAAGCAAAGATTAGGAATTTCATTTTCCTCATCTTCTTCACTTAAGTCATTATTCCAACTTTTCTTGAAGCTATTTTTCTTTTCTTGTCCCATTTCATCTTTTTTTTATTGAGCTTATAACAATTGAATTTGATGTGTCCTTACTTGCGACATTCACAGCAAGTCACATTGTTCTTTTTCTCCTTGTAGTTAGATGATGCCCTTCTTTGGTTTCTTCTTTCTTTTCTCTTCCTCAACAACTCTTTAGATCTCCTTGATAGCATGACAATCACTTTTTTTTTTGTCACTTTCATCAAAATCACTAGAGCTTGTTTTCACTTCTTTCACCTTTATGGTGGATTTTATAATAAGTGTTTTCTTTTCTTCTTTTTCACTCAAATTCTTTAGCTCTTCATCCTTTTTCATTATCATTTCATGAGTAAGGAGCTTTTCAATAAGGAAATAGATTGGTATTTGACCAATGTCTTAATTGGCTTCTTCAATGCCAGCAACTCTAGCACCAAACTTCTCCAAGGGAAGAGCTGTGAGGATTTTGAAGTTGATGTCCTTTTTAGAAACATGTCTCCCAAGTTTCTTAATGTTATTGACAATGGCAATGAGTTTTTCATATTGGCGATGCTCTTATTGTGCTAGCACAAAAAGCTTAGATTTCGTCACATCCATATGAATCTTTCTAGACTTGACTTGCACAGTGCCTCCATGATAGTTCTCTAATGCCCTTTACATTCCATAAGCACTTTGACAATTTTGAACTCTTCCATACTCATCTCTTAAGAGAGAGCTACAGATGATGTCATTACCCTTTTTTTTGTTCCATTTTCCTTTTTATGGGCTTCCATTTGCCTTGCTATGGTCTTCAATCTGTTCTTCTCTTAAGAATGGTTCTTCAAATCCATCCACCAACATGGTAGGTGGCTTTCATTCTTTTGCTATACTATCCCACACTTCAACAAGACCACTATCAAGATAGTACTCTATGTTATACATCCAAGGAGCATAGTCAGTTCCATCAAAGTAAGGTTTAAAGTGAAAGTAGATCCCTTCATATGTCATGATGTTTTCTTAAACAATTAAGATTAGTTTTTGAGACTTGACTCTAATACCACTTATTGGCCCTTGTGCACTAAAAAGAGGGATTAAATTGGTAAGAAATTTAAACTTTGAAGGGAACACAAATAATTAAAATATAAAGCAAAGGGAAAAAAAGAAATCAACATATAAGATTTATAGCAGTTTGAGTATTAATAAACCTTGCATCCACTCCTTAATTCACCAATCGGGTATTAGTGTTTTGGCTTACACCCAACCATAATTACACTTTGTGTTTATGGCTAACACATAACCTTATAAAAGTTTTACTCATACAAAGGTCACTCTAAACCTAAATCTCAAGTGTTTAAGACTCATACTTAACCTATTACATGCAATGAATACTCTCAACAAATAAAGTACAATAATAACTGAGAGAGAGAGACTTGAAAAATTAAATTGTAAGAGTTTGGGCACAACAAATGAAATTTCTCTTGCATTTAAGTCATTTAGTGGAGCATTTATTATTTTTAATAACCAAGTAGTCATTACTAATGAAACTATCTCCATATCTCAAAGATTTGTTAGGTAATCTTACATTTACTACTTGTTAGAAGAATTTCGCAGCTAAGACACATTAATCATGGTCGCAATGTGTTTTTTATGCTGAGGATTACTCTTTTATGGTCGAAAACTTCAATTGTGCCTAAAAACTAGTGACACATAGCATTTGATCATTGATTTCTCTAAAACTAGTTGTTACAATTCTTCATTTGTTCAGAAGTATTGGTTGCGATGCTAAACATTGTGATTGTGATCCTTGATAGCATTGGAATGGTGGAACATGAATCTCACCACAACTAGCCTAAACTTTTTGGTTTATCTTTGAAGTTGAGTTACAGTCCTAATCTTTAAAATGATTAACAACTCCTTAGACATGTTGCACACTTCAGCAATGTTCCTAGGTGAATGTTGGAGTGCTTTTTCTTAATGTTCAAAGGTCATGGTTACTACTTGGATGCAATTAAGACAACGAACTAAACTATAACTTTTTTTTCCCATTTTTAAGCTAGATAGTGGTTGTAACTTGGCATATAGTTGTTGTGACTTAGTTCTTGATTGCGATAAGGGGATTTGAGGTGCAATTTACATACCAATTTTGAGACTTAGAATTTTTCACATCATTTTGACTTCCTAACTCATTTTTATCTCAATTTATGCAAGAAAAACACTAGTACCTTTTAATATATGTTGTAAAGATAAAAAATGAGGTTTAACTAAAGTTTGACCAACCTAATGCAACAATAGCATATAGATGTTTCACTTTAATTTGATGGATTATATCTTGGATATATATATATATATATATATATATATAACTTGTTTAGTAATTAAAATATATTTTCATTAGGTCTATATTGATACAAATTGATGTACACATATGTGTACATATGTACCTTCTAAAGAACAAATGCTTAGATTGGTAGAAAAGAGCTTCTACCCAACATATAATGGTTCTTATAATTTTAACATACAATTCATATTTGTTGGATAGAAACTAATAATATATGGTACAAATATTTTTTTAGCAATAATCAATGATTCAATTATCAAATTTTAAAACTTGTTGAAGATATTTTTTAATTTATCTTTATATTTTACTTAAACATTGATTATGCAAATAATTTTATAAACAATATTAGTATATACTTATTTTAGAAAAATATTTTATAGTTGATGTATAGATATCTAAATATAAAAAGTTATTTAAGACCTTATAAACGAGAGAGATATCATTTGTCAAAATTTCTATCTAAAAACAACCTTGGAGAAGAAA
Source organism: Omphalea diandra (assembly GCA_949677035.1). Classification (NCBI taxonomy): domain Eukaryota; kingdom Viridiplantae; phylum Streptophyta; class Magnoliopsida; order Malpighiales; family Euphorbiaceae; genus Omphalea; species Omphalea diandra. Next base: position 33,451 of record CATIWR010521280.1, on the reverse strand, counting down.
ATTTTTTAATCAAGCTCATTCTCCCTTTAAATATTATTGAAAAAATATTTAGAGTGTATTAAGGACCACCCCTGCTATACAACTATGACTATGGACAAGAACAACAATCTTTGACTGCTTACAAAGCTTCAATGATCACCTTGAAGACAATATGCATATGACTGTGACCAACAACAACAGACTTAACAAGTCATATGAGAGGTTAGCACTGTATGGCTATTGTTTTCTTCAGGCTTCCTTACCACATTTCACAACAGTCCTTCGGCTTTAGTACTCACGTAGTGCTCCACAATCCTTTCGATATGCCCACCACTTGGCTTCCACAGTCCTTTTAGTACAGCAGAGATGGGAGATTAATGAGATCAAAGATGAGATAAGAAAAAGAAGATAAACAAGGGGATAATAGTAATATGGAAGGCTATTGGCTTTAGGAATTTAGAAACTCATAATGAGAGATATGTTTTCAAAAGAGAGAGTTTATTTCTTCCAAGCTTGATTTACAATGAAAAGAACCTCTCCTTATATAGACAGAAGGAAGAGAGGATACTTCTTCAGACAAACTTTAATGGCCAGCTGTCATGGCCTATAATACTAACAGTTATACAAGCTTAATCATAAAAGAAAATAGCTAGCTGTATAAATAGACAAAAAAAGTCAGCTCACTTAATATTTCAAGACAAAATAATTAAAAGCCATGCCTATTATTTTGGATTAGTGGGAGACAAAAGTGAGAGTGATGACTTAACACTTTTGGTTAACCAGATTCTCTCTTATCTACAGCAAATTGGCTTAAGGAGTAGGGACCATCTCATAATTGTCCTCATCCACCTGGGTCTGGTTTTTGTCATCTTCCTCTCTTAGCAGGTTTTGTACTAGGTCTCCATACTTGAGATAGAGATCTTTTGGTTCATATGGATCTTGTGAGTCTTGCTTAAGAAATCTATGGTCCACTGGTTCAAGAGTTTTTTCATGGAAAAACTCCCACTCTTGGCATCTTGTTGTAAGCTCATTTTTGTATTTTCTGAGAAGCGTATCCCATAGTGCCTCCTCTACTAAAGTAGGCCAGATTTCCTTAGGAATAGTCTTATTCCTTTCGAACATGTAGCATTGGAATTCCCTGAATTGTTCATGATGATCAAGGGCTTCTATCCATAATGAAAAAGAATTTTCTCCATAAAAATGGAGATATCCTAATGCTCTTGGAGTCATTCCAAAGGGACCAATAATATATGGCCTATGGACTATGTATATTACCCTTTTGTTCAACGCTGTTTGATGAGAACTATAAGAGATCCTTACCTTCATCATATCATTCCACTTGTCTATGGGAGAGAACCACTCAAGGAAAGTGATCAAGTGTGGATTTTGATAGACTCCTCTTTTGAGCTTGCAGAGATATTTACTAAAGTGTAATGGCCTTACCTCTATAGCAATAGTATAAAGGTGATAGAAATACCATAAGAAAATGAGCATTTCTTTGGGCAATATCCATTCGCTTCCTAGTACTATAGCAAAATCCATAAAGGTGTAGACCTTAAGGAAAGGGTAGAAAGGATGGAATCCTAGCATCTCCATTAATGTAGGTCCAAAGGTCTGTATGTGGATTGTTTGGTATTTGAAGATTTGTTCAAATGCCATGGAGGATATTTGAGAGTAAGTGATAGGCAATTGAACTTTAGGAGGAACTCCAGTCCTAAGGTAGGAGGACTTGAACTTGGGAGGTTGTGTGGTAAAGGACTCAGATAAAGCTGACATTGTTGTAACTAAAGATGGTGAGGAAGATGAAGAAGCTATGGGAGTTATTTGGTAAGATTGGTGTATGAAGGAAATGTTTTGAGGTTTGGATAATAAATCTGGGATGAGGTTTGAGTCCCCTTTTATATGTTTCACCTCGAATGAGTACTTGTTAAACCAATCCTTCTACTTCAGCAATTATGGATTAGGTACTGTCTTTTTTGCTTTAAGAATTTTAGGAAAAGACGAGCAATCCATTAGCACTGTGAATCTATGACTGATCAGATGAAATTCAAATTTCTTGATGCCATATTTGATCGCCAAGATTTCTTTGAATGTTGAGTGATAGTGTTGTTCTGACTCCTTGAAGGTCCCGTTAGCATGTGAACAAATTCTTTTCTTTTCGTCTTTTTCTTCTAGCAAGATAACTCCCCAGTGAGTGTCACTGGCATCTATTTGCAATAGTCTTTTTCCACTAAAAGGAATCTGCAATGGTGGTAACTGTTATAGATCATGCTTTAGTATTTTCACAGCCTGTGTCTGACTAGGACTCCATTGTGGTGGATTTTTCTTAAGCATGAGCTGTAGTGGCTTGGCATGTTTTGCATAATGCGGAACAAAGCTGCGTAAGTAATTAGCAATTCCAAGAAATTATTGGATTTGCTTTCTCTTGAGATTCTCATATGGAAACTTTAACAGCTCAGCAGTTCTGTGTGGACCAGGTTGATATGTTCCATCTTTAATTTTCATCCGCAAAAATTCTATCTCCTTTTCTGCCACTTTCATTTTTGTGGGAGACAACATTATCCCATATTATTGTGTGAGATTTGTAAACTTTGTCAGCAACTGGATATAAAAATCTTCATCTGGTGAAAATAATAGTATGTCGTCTATGTAAACTAATGCACTGTCAAAGAGGGGTTCATAGACTTTGACCGTTGCCTTTTGGAATAGAGATGGTGTTGTTTTTAATCCAAACAGCATGACTGTCCATTAATAATGTTTGTTAGGTAAACATAATGTCGTTTTGTGCCTATCTTTTGGTGTAATTCCAAGTTGCCAAAAACCTGCCTTTAAATCAAATTTTGAAAATAATTTTCCTTATGACAAATAAACAAACAGTGAGGAAATTTTTGATAATGAAAATTTATCGTTTTGAAGGAAGTGGTTTAAAGGCTGATAGTCAATAACAAGTCTCTTCTTGCCACATACTTGTTCTGATCTTTTATTGACATAGAAGGCCTGGCAAGCCCATTCTAATTTTGTAGGCTCAATAAGTCCATGGGCCAGTAATTGAGAACATTCCTGATATGTCAATTCTTGATCATCAGGATTCATGCCAAGGTGTGTTGCCTTTGTTGGATTGATATCCTCATTTAGTTTAAAGGGTAAGGATATAAAGAACGCTAGATTAGTCCATCAAAGGATTTGGATTTTTGGATAGGAATTCTGTATGGTTATCTGCACAACATCGGTCTTTTAGTGTTTGGATTTTTTGGGTTATGGCTGGTGAAAGTTGGGCCAAACTGGGCTCTAGAAGGAACAATGATGTGATTGTAGTATAAGGCTAGAAATAACTTCTAAACTTCAAGCCTGTAGGAAGAATCCTTTATTTAGCTAATTTCCAGTATAGATTGAAGCCCACAACTAAATCCTTGTTTGGCAGGGTTGACCCAAGGAATCTCGCATGGATCTTACAGGCCGAGAAGAATTGAATAGTAATAGGTTTTGTCGTAACAAGGCCTGTATGAAATATAGCCCCATTTGCGGCCCGAAAATATTTCTTGTATGGACTCTAATATCGAGCTGGTAAGAGTTTTGGGCTCCTGACCGATATATGGTCTCCTGTATCAATAAAAGCAACTGCCTTGATGGGTTTTGCAAATGGTTATAGAAGTATTTGCACAAGGCAAGAAGAATAGGATGATCTTCCTCGAATTCTAATTCTTTTGTAGAAGCCAATTTAACAGGTGTCATTGAGGCTGCATCAACAGGAGCCATAGCATGATTGCCTAGATAGTCTAATTCATCTTCTTTAGAGCAGTAGTCTTGAATAGCAAAAGTTGTTTCCTTTGTTGGTTCATCATCAACAGAAAAAAGAGATTATATGCTTGCATTGTCCAAATCTATAGCATAAGAGATTTGGATCTGTTGAAACATTTTTTATGCTATTTGAGGTTTGTTAGGACATTGTTTTGCAAAATGACCTTTTTGTCCATAGATATAACAACTTATGGATTTTCTTTTACCCCTGTACTTCTTTTTTCAAAAGTATCTCTATTTCTTTTTCTTGGAACCAGAACTTTTAGCTTTCATTCATAGGAAATGCTTTTTCTTTTTACTGAGACAGACATAAGTGCCTTCATCTCCTTTGCACTTGATCATAAGATCCTTTCTTCTACAAGATTTCTTCAAAGAAAGATTCTTTTGTCTGTCAAGCATTTGAGTGATGACCTTTCGTTCACTATAACTTTTCAAGACCTTGAAGCATTATTTGATAGATTTCTCCAAATGAAAGATCATTAAGGGATTTTTCCTTTTCCCTCATGATCTGATGGATTGCAGTGGTTAATAACTCAGACAAAGAGGTGATAAAAGCTTCTTTTAAGTCTGGACTTGCTCAACCGCTTAACTGATAAAATTTATTACCATTCGCTGATAATGAAGGTCAAGATCTTTCTTTAATAATGAATAGCACTTCATTTGAAAGTATTCTCGCCTTTGGATGTCATTGCCTTCTTGGGGCTTTCTAGTAAATTCTGCATATAATATTCCCAAGAATTCTGAAGTACCTACACTTTGTACTAAAGTGAGTTTTGAATACTCATTTATGGCAGTGTACCAATCTTGGAACCGTCCCGTCATTCTGGTTACGAACTCTTCAAGAACTGTTCGTATTACCATACCAGGTTTCTTCATTTGTGTATCAATCCAATCTCTGAACTGTTGGAAACTATCACTGTACATGTCTTAGCTTATATCTTCCAATATGAACCAAGGCCCTCCTGTCGAGGTATGTTGTTGGTTAGGAGGCCTATTATTATCAGTTTCCATTGCCTCTTCTAGGGTTTCAACTGTATAAAATGGAGCAAGAGGAGGATCTGCCATGAATTGAGCAGGAATTTCATCATCTAAAGAAGTAGTGTATTCAGTATCTTCAACTAATTTAGAAGATGAAAAAGGCTCATCTGACTTTGTATTAACCATAGAGAATGATGGAATGGATGAAGAATCCCCAAGATAAGATTCTATAGGATTCATTATTTGGCTTTCTGGTGGTTTTGTTGGTTTGGATGGAGTTTTAATTGACTCAGTGGAGGTAGCAGTATGCATGGAAGAATCTTTAGGTTCAGGTGTCGATTGCTTAAGGAATTTACCTGCTTGAAGTTTTTTGTGAAACAAATCTGTAGCTAGGCCATGGTGTTCTAATTCAGTTGTGGTAGGGATATGAAGAGAAGAAGGTTTAGCAGGTGGAGCTTTTGGCAAATGAATGTCAAAGGGATCTTGGTATTTTGTTTTGGAGGATTCAAAGGCAAAATCTTTCTCAATTCTTTCTAATTGAGATTTAAGTTTTTGAATCTCTACCTTTCCTTAATCCTTATGATGCTTTTCAAAAGAACAAAGTTTCTTGGACTCAATCTATAAAATCCCTAGTGAGACAAACACCCAAAGCCATAAAAGAATATGTTCAATCCTCTAGCTTTGATCAGTGTTCTATTGCAGCTACAGGAAAAGAACAATTCATTTCTCTGGAGATTCCTCCAGAGTTTATCCAACAATGGGTGTCACAGGGTTATACACATATCCATTTTGGAGCCATCCGTATAGCAATCAGCTATCATGGAAGAAAAAGATTACCAATCTTTGCAAGGATTACCTTACTTGGCAACAGATATCTGGAATATCAACATGCAGTAATTGGAATAGTGGAAACCTCTCTTAATGCATGAGCTGTTATGTTCACATTTTATCCTAATTATAATTTATCCTTTAAAGATCCTCATGTATTGAGTGCTTTAAAGGTGCAGATCCAGATAACCGAAGCTCCTTAAGTCGTCTCTACTATGATGGCTACTCTTCACTATCAGATGATATACAAAATCTAGAATCATTCGATAGATCTGTCTCTCCCTTATGAAAATGAGGCACTGTTGATTATGGCGAACACTAACAATGCTCCAACTTGTATTCATATTCTCTGCAAATCACGAGGAATGAACTTCTTTAGTTACTCCCAGAAGCTTGGGTTACTAGTTATGAACAAATGCATCAAAGCATGCAACCAGTTCAATCCACGGAACCAATCTACTATCGTAGAGCAGATGGTACGGTAGAGACTAAATTCACAAAAACTCTTTCGGTCATAACAAAAGGTGGTGTATTTACAATGCAGTTCATGATGACTCCTTGCTCACAAGAAAAAGAAATGCCAGTTGTCTATTTTGAGAACAATGGAAATCCAGTCTATCCATATGAACGTGATGGGCACTGTTTTTAGGGATGAATGCTATTGTGATGCTTGTCTTTATGGTTCTGATGAGGAAGACGATGAACCAAAAAGAAGAAAGGGAAAGGGATACTCAGAATACTCTATGAGGAAAATATTTGATGAGGGTGATCCTTCCATAAGATTACTAGGAGAACCTTCGGGTAAATATGACTATCGTGTCAACTATGGTCCTATTTCCCAAACACTTAAACCTCACCCAAAATAACCTATACATAAGTCACCACAAAACCAAACACCTTTACCTTGCTCAACACAAGCTCAAAAATCGCAACCTAAAACACCTCAACTCAAATAGATTCCATAACTCTGTATGTTCCAACCTACATAGGAAGATTTTCCACCATTATTTGACATAGTTAACCAAAATACCAGAGTCAGGACTATGGTAGTAATAAAAAAATCCCACAGGAGTCAATACTGATGGACAACCTTTGAGTGTTGTTCCAACAGAAGCAGTTTTAAATTGACAGTCTACCAATACTCAAGTTCAAAATCAGATTCTAAAAAACATAGAATCAAAGGTAGACGAAGTATTCCAACAGGTCGATCATGTAGAAACTCGACTCTCTGAACAAGAAAGAGCAGTACATGAATTAATGATTCGGCTCCAAACACAAGTAGAGGAGAAACATAAAGAAGTGATGCATATGATATGTCAAAGGGCTCAATCTGAAGAAATAAGAAGAAAAGCTGTGGAGATTCAAAAACTTAAATCTCAATTGGAAAGAATTAAGAAAGATTTTGCCTTTGAATCCTCCAAAACAAAATACCAAGATCCCTTTGACATTCATTTGCCAAAAGCTCCACCTGCTAAACCTCCTTCTCTTTATATCCCTACCACAGCCGAATTAGAACATCATGGCCTAGCTACAAACTTGTTTCATAAAAAACTTCGAGCAGGCAAATTCCCTATGCAATTAACACCTGAACCTAAAGATTCTTCCATGCATACTGTTACCTCCACTGAGTCAGTTAAAACTCCATCCAAACCAACAAACCCACTAGAAAGCCAAATGATGAATCCTATAAAATCTTATCTTAAGGATTATTCATCCATTCCATCATTCTCTATGGTTAATATAAAGTCATATGAGCCTTCTTCATCTTCTGAATCAGAAGATGATACTAAATACACTACTTCTTCAGATGATGAAATTCCTGCTCAATTCATGGCAGATCCTCCTTCTGCTCCATCTTATACAGTTGAAACCCTAAAAAGAGGCAATTGAAACTGATAATAATAGGACTCCTAACCAATAACATACCTCGACAGGAGGGCCTTGGTTCACATTGGAAGATATAAGCCCATACATGTGCAAAGATCATTTCCAATAGTTCAGAGCTTGGATTGATACACAAATGAAGAAACCTGGTATGGTAATATGAACAATTCTTGAAGAGTTCATAACCAGAATGACGAGATGGTTCTAAGATTGGTACACTGTCTTAGATGAGTATTCAAAACTCACTTTAGTACAAAGTGCAGGTGCTTCAGAATTCTTGGGAATATTATATGCAAAATTTGTTGGAAAGCCCCAAGAAGGCAATGACATCCAAATGCGAGAATACTTTCAAATGAAGTGTTATTCATTGTTAAAGAAAAATCTTGACCTTTATTATCAGCGAATGGCCAAGAAATTTTATCAGTAAAGCAGTTGGGCAAGTCCAGACTTAAAAGAAGCTTTTATCACCTCTTTGCCTGAGTTATTAACCACTGCAATCCATCAGATCATGAGGGAAAAGGAAAAATCCCTTAATGATCTTTCATTTGGAGAAATCTATCAAATAATGCTTAGAAATTTAATTATACCTATGGATTACACTAAAAAATCCATAAGTCATGCCCAAAAACATAAAACATGCAAAGTTAAATTCCAATCACATTAACATGAATAATAAATTGAAATTGATTGCCATGACTTAGATTACTTACCTCTCATATAATCCACATAGGAAATTTTGAGACAGAGTTTGTGGTTTTTCTGTGGAAGAAGTGTTTCTCTATAAAGAGAATTAACGTAAAGAGGGAGGAGAAAAGAATAATCTTCTGATAACAACATTACATTATCTATTTTTATTCAAAAAGTTATCTTCATGTTTAAATATAACTTTATCTCTCTTCCCATCCTAATCCTTTCTATATTATTATTAACTAATAATAATAATAATAATACTAATAATAATAATAATAATAATAATAATAAGTGGATACAAATAAAGTCATTATGGGTGCTCAACCCATAAATCTAACATCTCCCACTCACACATGATGTGACAAACTCTCTTCTCTTTTTATGAGGTTCATACTTATTAAATAAGTTGTGCGACCATGTAGAATACGAGAGCATCTTTGTTATATATCTGTTAGGATTATATAGCGTCTCAATTGAAAAATCTTAAAGCATGTTTAATATGTTGTACCTAGATCATTTTTTATCACATTCTCATTATGAAACCTCATTTCAAATTGAATCTATATGTATTTATTATTATGTTATATCACTAAGATAAAACATGATCGATCTAATAATAAATACATATCAATGTGATAATACAAAATGATCTTCCTTTTTCTCAAACTCCATAATTCTTATTTAACTCACTTTTCTAGCTATGCCCCATTAAACCGAATCAAATCATGATCTTCTAGTAATACTCTAAGATAACAAACATTAAATACAAATGGTGAGAATACACTAGAGTTATACGGATACCAATATGAGATTACTTATAAACTTGAGGATCTCACACTAAATAAAGTCATTCAATTATTAACTTTTTTTTTCAATTGGTCGATTTATGCATATGTGGTATAAATCACATATTACGGTATTATCTCCTTTACTATAAAGCGTATCCTTACAAATTACAAATATTGTACAAATTATTATTAGACATACATAATATATAATTATGAGTTCTCTCAACATACTCCTTATAATATATCCATCAAAACTCAAATTTGGCATTTTCACAGATTAAGTTGTATTTCACAACAACCAATTTAAGTTGATACAACTTATCAATAGATTCCTTTATTTCACGTATAAAAGGTGACATTTAGAATTTAAGTATTTTACTCTCTATTATCACTTAGATAATATAACTTAAATTTGCTCATCTTTGTTTACACTTAGTAACAAAGGTGATCACTTATGTGAGAAGGCCAATCTCGTGCATGTACGACTTACTTCTCATATCAAATATAAACTCAGCATATGTACCCATGCACATTATAATATATATATATATATATATATATATATATATATATATATATAATAAAAATATATTGATGTCTTAAAGAAAATACACGTAAACATCTTTGGGAAATTCATTTTACAAGTACATTTAACACCTATATAGGCCCAATGACTTGACATGCCTAAAGTACGCATCTTTAGGAATGGGCTTTGTAAAAGGATCCACAACCATTTGTTGTGTGGAAAAGTACTTTATGTTCATTTCCGTGCCTGCTACCATGTCTTTCACACAGTTGTATTTGATATCAATGTGTTTGGTTTTTGCATGAAACTTTAGGCCTTTTGTATATGCTATAACAACTTGACTATTACAATTAATGAGAACTGGCTCCATAACATCTTCCTCTTTTTGTCAAATGTTCCAAAAACCTCCTTAACCAAACCACCTCTTAGACAACAGTTGAAGATGCCATAAATTCAGCTTTTATTATTGACAATGTTATACATGATTGCTTCTAACCACTCCAAGATATGGCATTATTGCTTCTGACTACTCCAAGATATAGTGTCATTGTTAAGTAAAAATGCAAACCCAAAGGTAGATTTTTCTTTCATCTAAATCTCTTTCCCAATTAGCATTAGTATACCGTTCAATTGCAGATCTTTGCCTTCGTAACATAATTAGTAATCAGTTATGCCCTTGAGGTACCTTAATATCCTCTTCATTGCTTTCTAATACGCTTGATCGAGGTTGGATTGATATCTACTTGCTAGACCAATAACATAGCAGCTATCAAGTCTAGTACACATCATAACATATATAAGACTTCCAATTGCACTTAAGTATGAAACTTTACTCATTTGCTCTCTTTCCTCTGATGTTTCACAACACATCTTTTGACTAAGGACCTCACATTTTCTAATGGGAATATTTATACATTTGCAGTCTTGTATATTAAATCACTTAAGGATTTTCTTGATATACAACACTTGTGAAAAAGATAAGAGATATTAAATTCCTTGAATGATCTCTTGAAATCTTAACTCCAAGGATATATCTGCTTCACCCATATCTTTCATTTCAAAATGGACGACAACCATCCTTTTATCCATTTAATATATTCCACATCATTTTTTTACTATTAGAATCCACATATAAAGACATAATCACAAACTTCTCTTTGGACCTTTTTAGATATGTACAATGGTCCTCCTCAATCATTTCAAAATCATAAGACATTACTATATCATGAAATCGAATGTACCATTATCTTGAAGACTACTTAAAGCTGTAAATTGACTTTTTAAGTTTGCAAACTTTATGTTCTTGGCATTTTACTATGAAACCTACTGATTGGTCTATGTAGATCTCTTCATCGAGTTCTCCGTTGAGAAAAGCAATCTTAATATCTATTTAATGCAATTCTAGGTCCATACTTGCTACAATAGCCAAGATTAAATGTATTGAAATAAACCTTACAACAGGAGAAAATGTTACTTTGTAATGAATTCCTTCCTACTATGTATATCCCTTCGAAATAAGACAAGTTTTATATCTTATATCTTTAGATATATACATTTGCCTTTTGTTTAATCTTTAGAAATCATTTATTTATAATAGGTTTACGTCCTTTTAGTGGGTCAACTAATTCCCACACCTAATTTGTTTTCTTATACTTTATTTATTCTTCCATTACTTTAATCTATTTATCCTTAACAGGGCATTTAAGAGCCTTATTCTCATTCTTTAGCTCTTCCTTATCTTGTGGAGTAATAATAAATATTTCCCTTTCAATCTCAAAACAACGACATGGTAAGATTTAACACTTCATTGTTACTTCCACTTGGACTGGTAATCATAGTTGGATCCAATTTAGGTTGTGGCTGAGTTTCTATTGAAACTAATTCATTGCTCTTTATATAACTCCCACTCAAAGAAAATGGATTCAAATCTTAAGCAACATAATCAATTTAGTCACAAGTTTCATATAAATATAGGTTTTCACCTATTTGGCCCTATCTAATAAATTCATTCTTTATGAACATGACATCTCATGATTCAAACTCAATAATGTTACCACCTTTTTGCTTATTTATGAAAACATTTCCTTTTGAACGTTCAAAATATCTTATGAAGAAACTTTTCTTACCTCTTAGACCCAATTTACCATATTGATTAAAGGTATCATGTGCATAGGCAACACATCCCCAAGGTCTTAAAACACTTAGGTCAGGTTTTCTATTGGTCCATAACTCAGAGTTATGGCAACTGATTTTGTGGGCACATGATTAAGTATAAATGTGGTTGTTAATAGTGCATCACCCTAATTAGTGATACACAAATGCGCATAAGCCACTATCGACTTAACCATTTCAAGTATAGTTCTATTTCTTCCTTTTACAACACCATTTTTGTTATGCAATATATGGGATAGACAATTGATGTTTTATACCCTTTTTTTATCACATAATTGTTTGAACTCATCAAACATATATTCACTCCTTGATCAATCCTTAGTAATTTAATTTTCTTATATAATTAATTCTCAACCAAATTCATGTATTTTATAAAAGCATTCTAATGCTTGTGATTTATGAGAGATCAAATAGACATAATCGTATCGAGTATAGTCATCTATGAATGTGATAAAGTAAAGTGGCCCATGTTTAGCTCTAACATTCATTGGACCATAAATGTCAAAATGAATTAATCGCAATGGTGATTCACCCCTAGTTCCTTTTCCAAATGATTTTCTCATTGTCAGTTCGACAATGCTCACAAGTTGACAAATCAACCCTTTCTTTATTACCCAATAAGCCTTCTTTGGCCAATCAGTTCATTTATTGTTGGCCAATATGACCAAGTCTAGCATGTCATATACTCACATCATTTTCACATATAATAAAAGATGTAAAATAGGAAAAACATACATTATTGGTATTAATATATTCCACATCAAGAACAACAAAACCATCTAGAAATGAAATAAAACCAAAAAAAAAATTAGCCTAAAAACAAAACCATACCATGTTTGTGAAAGCGTAATTCAAAGTCATTTTTTATTAAATCCAACATAGAAACTAAGTTTCGACGAATCTCTAATGCAAATAGAGTGTCGTGCAGAAATAAGATTTGGCCACCATGCATGTCTAATTTACACATGCCAATTCCTTTCACCTCTACTTTAGAGTTCTTTCTTACATAAATCTATATGGATCTACTTGAAATTTGACAGAAGTCCACGAAGGCACTTCTATCCCTTACTATATGGTATATGTTGATTGAGTCTACAGTCCATAAAGGATAAGATTTAGGAATACAAAACTTGAAGCATTAATCACACCTTGAAGTGTACTAATAATAATAATAATAATAATAAGTTGATACGAGTCAGATCACCTCATGGATGCTTGACTCAGAGATCCAACGCACTATAGTCTTGCACAATTATATTAAAAGAAAATCAAGAAGGGATCTAATTTTTCTAATATTTGATCACAAATTTTGATTTTGTATCTTCTTATATCCTGTTATCAGGGGCAAACAGAGTGCAAGCGAACTGCAGCAGTAATATTGACGAGGCATTGGCCATAAAATGGACATTCCAAATTCTCCTTCATAGCCAAGGGCCTCATTGGGGAAAGCTAACTCAAATGACAAAATTTTTTTTATGATATATAGATAATAGATAACATAAGTATTGTTTTTATTTTATTGAATATTACAATGTTATATTATTCTAAGTACAAAATTGAAATTATTTAGTCCAATGAATGAGCTAATAGCAATTATAGAATTTGTTAGTATTTCATCAATATTTAAAATTTATGAAATATTATTAAAATTAGTTGGTCTTATAATTCTCATTATTAAGTGACTAATTGAAATATTTAACTATTTTTTATTTATTAAAATTTTTAAAATGTAATATTTACTCAATTAATGCATACTCTTCCTAAATAATATTAATAATGATAATTTTATCAGATAAAATTAAAATATCAGAATTATGCAAAAAAAGTCATCATAATAAAATTTGAAAGACTGTCCTTTTTAACATTTTTATCAAAACCATAAAATAACAATTTTAGCCAAACACATATATAGTGTATATTTTTTCCAATGGTAGTTTTCTATTTTTTTACCAAAAAAAAAAAAAAAACCTTTGATCATAAGTAATTTCACATTCAATACTTTTCAAAATAACAAAAATAGAATCAAACACCAAATACCATGGCAGCAAATTTTATTGTTTTTAATTGGATGAGTTTAATTGTTTGCAGTGAATCTTCAATTACCAAGATATTTAGTATTTACTAGGGTGACGTCAAGTTATCTTAATTTAAAATAACTTGAGTTTTAAAATAAAAACATAACTTGATACCGGTTAAAGAGGAAAATAAATAAAAAATTCTAATTATTATCAAAAGCAAGGAATCCAATGGTTTTTTTGTTTTTCCCTTGATCTATAGTTTTTTTTTATTCCTAACCTCCTTTTTTTACAGGTTATGTTATTTTATTTTTTAATATTATTTATTTTAATTTTATATATAAAATGATATTATTCTTATTATATATTTATTACTATATTACTATATTGTTATATATTATATTATTATACATTATTATATTAATAAGAATATTATATATATTATTATACTAATATTTGTATTATTTAATATAAAAATTATATATTTATTACTATATCAATTCATTAATATATTTATATTATAAAATAGATCTTTTAATTATAAAATATATGCAAAGAAATTATTTTTATATACAGTGATGATGTACTATAAAAAAAATATATCTTGATATTACAAAATATTTATTAATACATGATTTTTATGTAAAGTGATGATATATAATAGTTGATTTGTTTATTTTACAAAATAGACTGTTGTATTACAAAATATTTATCAAGACAAAAATTTTATGTAAAATGTTAATATTACAAAATATATCTTGATATTACAAAATATTTATCAAAACACAATTTTTATGCAAAGTGATAATGTATAATAGTCTATTTATCCACTTTACAAAATAGAATGTCGTATTATAAAATATTTATCAAAACTTAATTTTTATATAAAATGTTAATATTACAAAATATATCATGATATTACAAAATATATCCTAGTATTACAAAATATTTGTCAATATATGATTTTTATGTACCATAATCATAATTCTTCCTTTTTAAAAAATAATATATGAAATTACATAAAAAGTAAAATAACTGCAATTATTTTATAATTTCATATAGTATTATGTATATTTGCTCCATTACAAAATATATTATTGTATTACAAAATAATTGTCAAGACATAATTTTATGTAACATGATCATATTTCCTTATTTTTACAAAATAATTTATGAAATTACATAAAAAGTACAATAACTCTAATTATTTTATAATTTTATATAGTATTATATTTTTTTCTATTATAAAATATATCCTGATATTACAAAATATATTCTGATATTACAAAATATATTCTAATATTACAAAATAGTTATCAAGATACGATATTTATGTAACATTATCACATTTATTTCCTTTTATAAAATAATCTATGAAATTGCATAAAATTATAATAACTTCAATTATTTTTAATTTCACAGAGTATTATATATATTTTCTTTATTACGAACATCTTCTGATATCAAAAAATAGATTATAATATTAAAAAATAGTTGTCAATACATAATTTTCATGTAACATAATTATATTTCTTTATTTTTACAAAATAACCTATTAAATTACATAAAAAATACAATAACTCTACTTATTTTATAATTTAATACAGTATTATGTATATTTTCTGATATTACAAAATAGTTATTAATACACGTTTTTTTATGTAATATGATCATATTTCTTTATTTGACAAAATAATCTACGAAATTTATGTAAAAAGTACAATAATTTTAATTATTTTATGATTTTATATAGTATTATGTATAATTTCTTTATTACAAAATATTATTTACTTATCTATTCTTTTTTAGTAAAAATATTAAAAATTATTTAATTCATTGCTTTTTTGTCATATTCAGTTTTATAAATAAATCTTTATATTATAAAATATTGAGCAAGACATAATTTGTATGTAAAGTGGCAATATTTTGAAATTGATGTATTGACTTTACATAATTATCTAAAAATTATTTAATAAATATAATAACACTAATTATATTTCTTTTTATTATGATATATTATGTACTTCTTTAATTTTTATAGTTTTAATTTTTTATTAATATTAAGAAGAATTATGTAATTATTCACTTTTTTCTTGTCATATTTTATTTTACAATTTTGGTTTTATAAAACAAATTTTTATATTACCTACTTGTCTTTAATTCTTTTTTAATTCTTATTCTTTTATACTAAAAATAAGAATGATTATATAATTAATCACTTTTTTCTTACCATATTTAATTTAACTTGTTTACAAAATTACTAACAAATTCTTTTATAACTTTATTAACAAAATTATTATCTATATTTTTCTCTATTTTAAAGTGTGAACAATATTTATATTTATTTATTATTTGTCAATTTTAGACACAAATTTTTATTTTTAAATATTATTATAAGGTCTGATTTATAATTAAAATTTTTACTTAATTTATAATTAATAAATAATACTTATTAAATTAGTTTAAAGCATTATTTTATAAATAACTTTATATAAATTATCACACACACACACACACACACACACATATATATATATATAAGAAAAACCAAAGTTTTAATTTAGTCTTATTATATGATTCATCTTTTTTCACATGAATATCACTATTTTTATCATGTACTTAAATAGATATTCAATGATTTCTTAAATTTTTTTTATTAATTTTTTTATATTTATATATCATTTTATCCCTCGTAGGTCTCATGAGTCATTCTAGAAGGCACCCTCACATCCTAGCAGCTGCCAAAAGGGAAAGGAATCCACTTGGCTGGGACACTCAATATTAAATACTGCTCGTAATCGGTTATTGTTTTACAAGAATTCCATCTTTGAATGAACAAATACCCTACACTCCCTTTCCTCTTCAAATCAATCAAAACCCTAAAAAATTTGCTCAAAAATCGTGTGCTATCTGAATGATTTCTTCCTTTCTTAAGAAATGGAGCAAAATGCATTAATCAGTGTTGAACACATTTTGAAATCTAGGGATTTGTATTTCAGCCACTAATTCTTTGATCGAGAGAAGGGTCTTTGCATTGGAGATTTTTTTTTTTTTTTAAAGAAAATTACAATGAAGGAGCTGATAGGGAGTCCAGGGACAGTGAGTGGGCTGCTACTCAGAATGGGCCAATGTGCATTTGCTGCTACTTCAATTGGACTTATGGCTTCTGCCACTGGCTTCTCTAGCTACACTGCTTTCTGGTATTTCATCTTCTTCTTCGATTTTTTTTAAATAATTGTATTTATTTATTTGGGTTTTGGTTTTTACGCGGGATTACTTTGCCTAATCAGTCGAGTTCAGATTTATGGTGATTTTTAAGAAAGTATGTGATAATTTTCTTATATGTAAGTGCCGAATTAAAGATCCCTAATTGTTATTAAAAAAAAATATCTAATTTGGTGTGTAATACTACTTGTCAGCATTTTGGTGTGTTTGTTCTAGAACGTGATATCATTAAAGTATGGAGGATGATCCATAATTTATTTTGTAAATTGGAATTTCATTGATATGTAGAACTTGAATTTCAGTGGTCTGTAGGCTGTATTTAATGGTAGACGGATGAAATAAACTTGCACATTTAATGATGCATGTAGCATTTTGTTTTGGTAATTCTAAGCTTTATAATAAAAAGTATTCGTTTTGACATCAAGCTATTGAATTACTGGCATGGCATTACCACACAACATGCCATGAATATTAGTAAAATCTTTTTGAGTGTATAGCAACTTATGTGACCTCAGTTTTGCATATTTTTGGGAAATCACCACCTAATTTCTGTGTCTTTTTTAAAAGGGAAGTCTATATCTTGATACTTTAGGCTTATAGGAATTTAAAATACAGGCTTCAGCTTCTTGAATGCAAGTTTTAACAATTACTATCTCACTCAAGAAATATAGTCTTCCATACATGCAATTTCAAATATAGATATGATCCACCTTTATTTGTTCTACTTCCTAAAAGAAATTATAAAATATGCTCACTAGTGGGAAGCATCTTTGTCCTTCAGTACTATCTTCTTTATATTTGCATTTTTAAGTTTTGCAATTATATGAAAATTTGTTGGTTCACTTATTTAAATGTAGATCTTTGCCATCTCATTGTAGTCAAATGAACTAAAAGCGTGTTGACTGAATGACTATTCGAGGCATCATGCATGACTTGTAGATTGTATTTTTACATAGATCAGTACGGCCTGAGCCTGTGTCAACCATTTAACTCATATTTGAAGTAATCATCATTCTACACAGCCAGAGTTTTCTGAAGTTGGCCACTGGATATCACCCCCCCTTCCCTTTATTTACACTTGTAGAATGAACAATGACACACTTTTTGACGGTGATATATGCCCTTGGCTTCAGCTATTTGATTGCATCAATGGGGCTTCAAGTACTGTGGAGCTTTGGACTAGCATGTCTTGATGTTTATGCTTTGAGAAGAAAGAGAGACCTTCAAAATCCTGTCCTAGTGAGCCTGTTTGTTGTGGGTGATTGGGTACTATTCTATCCTTGTGACTTCCATGCAATTCATAGTTTTATAGTGCTTCCATATTTTGTGATATTCTGGGCAACAGTATTGAAAGTTTTCTTTAAATTCATGTTTTAGCTATGAAAACTAAAATGGAGAATCTCGGAGTTGGAGGAAGTAGTATAAGGGCATCCATGATTTGTTCTAACATTCATAAACTTGATATGTGCATGGCCAGGGTGATCCATCCTGCTTCTTGCCTAGGGAAGGGGATGAACCTGCCTATTTGCTGTGCACATAAATGCTATTATTTACTATAACTGTTGCATCTTTGCTATTGTTTTGCGCTAAGGAGGTCGAACTCAGGATTTTATATCATTCTAGTTGTGTTTGTAGCTTCTCTAAAATTATGATTTTTTTGCTATAATGTTCAATTCTAAATAGTAGCATCTTAGGTTTTCATGTCTCTTACCAGCCTTGAATTCCGCAAGTTGAAGGTAAAGAAAATAATTGGCGTGGGCAGGTGGTTTGTTTCTAGTTATTTGGGTTTGGGTTGTTCTCAATGCCATGTCTTTTCAGTTTGTTTGGGTTCAGGGCAGGTTTCAATCACCCACCAGATTGAATTTAAAGAAAGTCTGGTTTGATGCCATCATTTGGCTCATTGAAAAAATTATTTTGCATACTATTGGCCTGGGACTAAGGGTGAGTACGAAACAGAGATTCTTGAACCAAATTGGATAACCGGATGCGCTGCAATGGAGTCAAAAAATCCTGAATCAACTTACTAGTTGCTACTAAACTTATATACTAACTTACTATATATTTTAGTGATTAGTGGTAGTAGTTAAAGACTTAAAATATTAGTTATTATATATTTTATTTGTTAACTTACTAGTTACTAAACTTATATATTAATATTCATTAAAAAAAATGTACTTAGCACTTTTTAAATTTTTGATTGAAATAATCAATTTATTTAGTTTAAATATTGAACTTCTCAATTTCAATTAGTATATAAACGTAATAACACTAATATTTAAATTTTATTCATTTTGAAAAAGTGAGTAGTTAAAATATTTTAGTGATATGGAGAATTGGTGATTAAAAATTAGAAGTATTGCATATCTGAACTGTATCTAATTGAATTGAACTGAATAATTAAATAGAACTGCCTCAAGAATGATATATAATTGAACCAAACTGTCCTAAAATTTTGGAATGGTATCAATTCTTTGAAAAAGAGTCCCCAAAATTTCGGGATGGGTCAAATTCTCAAATCTCCAAGCCGTTACAGACTACGTTTCCCTACTTGTGACACCAATTAGCTTGACTTTTTTTTTTTTTTTTTTTTAAAAGGAAAGTTTCATATTGAGTGAAAGAAAACAGTACAGTTAAAAAAGGTGTGTACCAAAATAATTTAAGAAATGAATGTTGGCAAGAAAATCAGTAATAAGTGATAAAAAATTATAAATCTCAAAATCCAGTGAATTTTTAGTTCTATGTTTACCACAAAGAAGTAAAGCAGAGTTAGCTCATTGAGTTTCAAATGAGAAAAGACTAATAGAATGAAGATCAAAGTTTTATATTTTATATTTAAATGTTATTTAAGTTGTGTAGAATTTAAATATTGTAAATGTATGATGTAATTTGATTGCAAGTCTCAGACTGCTTTTATGATATTTGGCGAAGAGGGATTAAATACTAATCATGTAATTGTTTAAATAAAATAATAGTCCAAAGATGATCACAAAAAGATACAAGTTTTATGATCATCAACAAACAGATATGATATCTGGTCTTCAATATCATATCTTTTCTGCAGGTTCGCGGTTCAAATCTCAAAACTTCTGGCATCAAGGTTCTAGATTATGACTTTTCACCCATCTAATCATGTTAAGAGAACCTCTTTTCTTATCTGATTTTTTTTTTTTGGTTGACCTGAATAGGTCATTCCTGAACCAAGCTGAAAATTTTCAGATTATTCTGACTGTCTTTTCTTGAGTTTAGGATGGAATCAGGTTGAGTAAATAATTACCTTGGCTTGAAGGTTTTGTTACTGAACATAATGCCCACAAGCAAAGGAACTAACAATCCCAATTTCACACTGAATGGTGCTACTGGGAAAAATGCTATGAACTTCGTGGATTTGTGATATGAATAATGAAAGGAAATTAGGATGACGATAGTTGTTTATAATGTGCAGGTGACAGCAATGTTATCACTTGCAGCTTCATGCTCTTCAGCAGGCATTATTGTTCTCTATGCGAGAGACTTGAACATTTGCAAGTCCCAAACAAATCTCCCATGCCACAGGTTTGAGATTTCCATACTGTTTGCTTTCCTCACTTGGCTTCTGATTAGCATATCATCTCATGTTATGTTCTGGATCCTTGCCTCTCTTTAGATAGAGCACGTGTCCTTGCTCCGGAGTTAGTGAATATAGAAATGATAGCTTCTTCTGTTTTCACATGTAAATTTTATTTCCTTGCTTAACAGGCTTAAGTTAAGCAATATTGAGAATTTTTTCTTCCAATTGCTATTTGCAGTTAGTTTTGCTTATGCACATAAAGGTTTTCTGTTGTGGTTCTGAGTTCATGCAAGTTTTCTGTGTCAGTGTCCTTGCTTCCCAACCTCCACGCATAGCTATTATTGGTAACATTGGAAATTTGTTGTAAATCAAGAAAATCAATTTGACTTAAAAGTTAAAATTAGATATTTCGAATCAAGAGTATGGTAGTCAATAAAATCATACTGCCTTATATGTTCTCACTGGGGTTATAAAGACGGTAAAAGAATATTCCCCTGTGCCATTGTTTGGCCAAGTTATTTCTGCTAACATATGATGTATTCTAATTTTTTTTCCTGACACAGAACCTGTGACATGATCACTTGCATCAAAATGAAATACTCTACTAATAATATGATCATGTTCTGCAAATAGCCCAATGTCTTAGAGGAAGAAACAAGGATTATGATAAAGAACCATCCCAGAAAAAAGCTTTATTGATGTTTGTTGTAGTTAGCACCTCAAAATTTTTTAAACATGTAAACAGTCCGGCGAGTAGAGTAACTATGTTTGAGCATTTGTCGCCATGCCCAATTTGTACCTAACCCCGCAAGCTTATTGTCTTTTCATAATTGTGCAAAAATGATCAGGTTATTTATATAGACCTTTCTCTAATAACAGGCAATATTCCTCTGTTTCCATTATCTCTCTCCTGAGAGTTGACCTCAGGCTTGGTGCTAATTTTGTAAGATGGCACGAATCAGTATGCTTGAGCATCGAACTTGGCTGATGGAGATGTGGGCAAGCCATCGAGGATTATGGTTAGAGAGATTGTGAATGACTTAAATCTATTTCATTGGAGCCATGAGTAAGTGAATGGCTACGGCAAGAAAGAATAACAAATGAATGAAAAAGCGTAGACCTCTAAACCATGTACTGTACTTACAGATGTTTTTAAATCACTTCGCCTCCTTTAAAAAGAATGGTACTCCCCTTAAGCAACCCTGTTGATACAAACTTCATTAACATCGATATATCTACCAAAATTATCATGCTTTGCGGAAGAGCCCAACTTGCTTGAGCAAGCATGGCATATAGCGATAGTTATCATACTGCTGGACTGTAAAAGCCTAATCTTTGATTATATTATTCATCTTCGCCCCAGTGCGTGAAAGTTACACTCACTGGTAGCGGGGACAGTTTTTTATTTGACTTGAAAATTCTATTTGAATTTATCTAAAAAAAACTTTATTCGAATATGAACTACCCTTGAAATCAACCAAACTTGAAATAATCTAAAAAATTACAAACTAAATTTGACTTGATCTTGATATGACTTCTCAGTCAATCTAAATTGACTCAATTTTGATTTGACATAGGAGTTTATCTAAATAATTCAATTTAAATTATTAAAGTATTTAATTTTAAAAAATATTTTATATACTTTCAATTTTATATGGATTTAATTTAAATATTATTTTTTATTATGTGTAATTATTTGCTTAAAAAATAAGTTATATTTAATTTATTAAGCACTTAAATAAAAAAATGTAATCAAATTCTTTTTCGATTAAAAAATAATTTTTAAAGAAATATATTATTCTTAATAAATTATGAGAAAATTTTATATAAATAATAAATTATATTAAAATATATTTTAAAAAGTGAATAATAAATAACTTGACTCGATTTAAAATATTATTTTTAAGGGGTAAACTTAAAATTTGATTTAAATTTTTTTAATATTATTTTTAAGGGGTGAACTCGAAATTAGATCTGAATTTTTTTTTTTTATTTGCCAACTCAACTCACAGGACCTAAAATTGTAGAAATTGATTTTACAGGACAATTACGACTCGCAAGATCTGAAATTATAGAAATTGATCTCACGGTAAATTATAGAGAATGAATTGCACATTTATGCGAGCATTGGACGGATTGTATAATTTTCCAAATTAGATATCCATTTCCAATACATATTCATCACTCATCATCCCAAACACATCCAACGATATCAACCACAGTGCCCTCTGTATATGCAATGGAAAACATTTCCTGTTAAAGCATACGCTTTTCGTTTCAAAAAGAAAAAAGTAATCCAGTTATACTATATATATTAGTGATTAGAATTTTTCTTTTTTCCTGGAGGAAATTGATTATAGAATCATGGATTGATGACCAATTCACCCCAAATAAAGATATAGACGAGGCCAGTCTATTTTCAGGAGAAATTTTAGCACGTCCTTATTTTTCTGTCAGATTGTAAATTAATTATTCACAATCTATCATACTACATTTAAATTAGATGACATTTTGTAATTTTTTACTAATCTATACCCAATTGTATTATTTAAATATTTTGTTATTGAATAATTCATCATGAAATCAGTCAACAGAAGAATTTTTTTCTATTTTCAAAGCAAGAATTGCTAGTGCCAAAATTAGGGGTTTTACTAATTTTTAAAATGGCCTGTCTTTTCAAAAAATTAGGATTAGTGTGCTAAAATTTCTTTTAATATTTTAAGAAACATGATTATCAGCTACTAATGTCATTCTTTCATTTTTAAGAAAAATCATTAATATGTACGCAATTATTAATTTTAATAAAATTAAAATTTTAATCTATTTAATGTTATGAACAACTAAAATTCAAAGGTAAAAAACTAATACTCATCATTGTATAAAAGTAAAAAATGAGTCATGTTAAATTGATATATTTCTCTTTGACTAAATTTTATCATGATAACTCTTTTCAAATTTTACAAATGAATAAAACATGAACTTCATTTATTAAAAAAGAAAAAAAAGAAATTGAAAGGTAGCTGAATATAGTGTACAAAAATTTTATTAGTTTTCAGTAGAAAAAGTAATATCAATTGCAAAGACTATTTTTGGGAACAGCACATATAATAAGTTCCTATATTTTTTAATAAAAATAAGGTAAGTAAATAAAAAAAAAATACTAATACTTATTTTTGAAATAAAAAAGTGAAGTGTAAATTTTTCATTTTGGTATCTACTAATTTATTTTTGTTTGTATTTCTAAAAAATTTTATTTTTATTATTAAATAATATTATATAATGAGTAATGTCTAAAATTAAATTATATATATATATATGTTTTTAAAAATCAGTTTTTTAAAGAACTACATATATAATAACATAAAAGGGAAGAACAACTAGTTGCTAATTGAGAAGGATAGTCCGAAACAAATAAAAAGGAAATGATAACTTATTAATTCTTACTTGGAAACTACCAAATAATATTTCACTAATTTTTTCCGCTTATTATTATTATTATTATTTCATATTCTTCATAATTACTAAGTCCTATTATTATGAATAAGATTTATTTATGTTGCATGTATTTTTAAAACATTTGAAACCTATCCGACTTCAACCAATTAGAATTCTGAATAAAAACCTAATGGAGAATCTAATTATTACAAATACAATAGACAAATAATTTTTATAAAAATCATAGTTGAGACAAATAATTTTACAAAATATTTTTTCTTTAAAAACTTTGTCTACCATTGAACAAAAATAATTGTTTGGCCATAAATTAAAGACTTCACAATAACCATCCTTATTATCTTCAGAAAAAGTTTTATATAATATACATTTTTTTTGGGTGTTAGTTTTAGAGTTTTTTAATGAATTGTTCTCTTCTAAGTTCAAAAATATTTAGAATGATTTTGAAAGTTCCTTGAGGTTAGAATTTTAGTTCCTTTTATTAAGATTCTTTTTGACAGAACTTAATAGTGTTTTAGAAATTTGAATACCTGTATAATTATTTGAATTAAGGTCCAAGCGTGCAGAAATGAAGTAAATTTGCGATTTTTCACAATTTAATTATACAACTAGATAGAGTTATTACAGTCTGATAGAATTATTACAGAGTTGAGTAGCTTTTTTTTCAAAAAGAATCCCAACCTCCTTTTGTAAAAGCGCAACAATTTTCAAAGAAATTTTGAAATAATCAAGTTTCTTTTGAAATTTGAGGAAGATATTTATAAAAGGATTCTTTCTTTTTGAAGATGATTTAAACAACAATGCTACTAAATTGTTGAAACATGGAAACGAATAAACAAGTGACTTGTATTAATAGTCACGGAAAATGATCACAAAGGGACAATTCTTCAGTTTTTATAGTTTATAATTGCACTAGATTACAGAGCATTATTGTATGTGCATTGTGTTAAGACACTTTTTTTTTTTTATGTTAACTTCAAAATAACTTCAATTAGGAAGTTTTTTTTATTTCTATATAAAATAATTGCCTCTGCCAATTATCAATTAATATATGGATCACACATTATGGACGAACTGAAATTCAAATAATACAGTATCTTTGACTTGTATATAATGAGTTATATAACAAAATCAAGAAACATATTCTTTACACTATGTAATAATTTTTACTTTCGTGCAACTAGTATGCTTAGAAAGCTCAAGGCTATACATGTATCAAGAATATATAATATCTCAATTGAATAGAATTATTTAGAGTAAGTCATAGTATGTTATACCTTCGACCATCTACTCACATTTTTCATCTCGCATGATCTCATTTATAATTATATTTACTTAGATAAATTATAATTGATCAACTACTGAATATAAACTAATTTTGTACTTCCATGATCTTTTTCATACAATTCTCTCAACCTTAATTTAATTTGCTTTTTCAAAAACATTTTGTCAAATTGAAACATTCATGATCCTTTGGTAATATTCTACGATAACAAATCGTAACTTAAGTTTCAAGAAATTGATATAAGTCATAAGGATACATAAATGATTTTTTTTTTTTAATCTCAATTATTGTCTCAAGATACCCTAGAAGGGGATTGAATAGGGTAATGGTAAGTTTAAAATCTTTTTCAAGAAGAGTGAAGAGAATCAATGATACAAAGATACAAAGTTTTATAGAGATTAGACTCAAACTAAGTCTATGTCTTCTCCTCTAGATCCACTATAGATATCCACTAACTAATAACTTGTAGGTGTTATTCAAAACCTTTACACAAGTAAATTTACACATGCACCTTTTAAGCTTTGGTAAATTTTTAGGCACCACTTGAAAGCCTTTCATAAATATTTTACAAAAGCCCTAACCCAAGCTAGTTTGCATCTATTATCTTAACCTTTCACAAAGAATTGGTTTAAAGTTTATAGTTTCAACCCAAGAGTTTTCTTCACACAAATAGTACAAGTATTGTAGAAGGAATACTCTCACACTCAAATACTCTTTAAATTGCTTGAGTGAGTTGGAGATTAACATTACTAAAGTAGCAAAGATAATCTTCTTCTCTTTTCAAAGAATAACTCTTATAAGCACTTTAAGAAGACTTAATTCAAATAACTAAATTTTAGGACCCTTTAGATCACACTTTGAATCTTAAAATCACTTGAAGTTTGTTTGTTCTAGCTTGTTCAACTTCTCTTGTTTGGAATTTCAAGCTTTCAATCCTTATATAAGTGGAACAAGAAAACTAGCTGATAGACACAAAGTAAAAAGCAATAAAATTGTAAATATATATATTAAGCGCATATCAATGGTTGTTGGTGAGATTCAACGATAGTTGGAATTTCAATGTCCAATTGATCTTGCTTTAAAGGTTGTTGAGTGTTGTAGCTTCATTTTTGTTCACCACCATTGAGTCCATACAATGTATGTTGAAGTCCACCCATGCTTGTTGTGATCCTTTCAACAGTCATTAGCTTCAATTTGTTGAGCTTAGCTAAATCAACAAATTCCTTGCAAATTCTTAAGGGTTATTGACAACATTCAATGCCCCATTGAAATATTAACCATCATTGAGCTCTCTAGATTTGGTTATTAGAGTGACTTAATGTAGAGCTTAGACACTCCTTAGATTTTGCCTACGTTCATTGTTTTTATCTTAATGCCTATTGGTAGCTTTATTAACTGCCATTGGGATGCTCAAAAGAGTTAAATAGTTATATTAAGTTTTTTTCAACCATCCTTGGTTGATCTTCAATGCTTATTGTTCTTGTTCAATGGTTATTGATTAATCTTCAACCATCGTTAGGGCTTATAAAAGGTTTTAACTAGTTTCACTAAGCTTTCTCAACCCTCATTAAAATCTTTCAAAGCTCGTTGTAATTTTGCAATGGTTGTTATTCTATTTAAGCTCTTCTTCTCAATTCCAAAACTTGAATCTTGCTAACTAATTTTTCTTGAACATTCTTGAGATATTAAATGAATGGCCTACAAGATCAAACTCAACATACTTATACAAAGGTTAGATAAATAAAACTTTGTTTATAATCATCGAAATAAGAATTAAAACCTAGAAGGTTTAACATTCTCTCCCTTTTTAATGATGATAAATAATATAATCTTAGTCTCCCTTTTTAAATCTTATGTTTAATTTAATTATATCTCAAGTTATTATTAGTAGGCAAACAAGTCCATATATCCAATTTGATAATACTACTTAATCATTCTTTTTTCCTTTGGCATTCTCTCCCCTTATGTAAGAGTTGAATGTACTTAAGTACCTTATATTTCACTATTAATAATTATACTTGCACAAATATACAATTTATCTCTAGTCAACTATACATATGCATATTACAAATTAAGTATGTCATTTTAAGCTTATACTTGTCACTTTTTCTAATTCTCACTCTCCCTTAGTCATGTGCTTATGAAATTCATTAGAGTTTCTCAATTGGATTTCTCTTCTTTGTTAAGAAATGATTCTCTTCCTTAGCAGATCATACAAACTAATTATCTCTCCTCTTTGTCATTACAAAAAAGAAGGTATAAAGGCAAGGAGATAAGCAATAAGAATATACGCTTAGTCATAAGAAAGAACAAAGAGAAGTGCTAAAATTATTTATATGCATTCATAAACATCAGTATATATAAGTAAAAAAGTTCAAACATTGGATATGTTTGTCCATTCATCAATTTAGTTAATTTACAAAACACATTAAAAAGAACAAATAAAGAAGATGCTAGTGAAAAGCTTTTGAATTTGGGGTATAAGAGTAGTAATGGGTTTTAGTTTTAAAGGCAAGTGACTAGATTCGGATTTAATAACCTTATCATTATTAGGCTTATCTTGAAAAATTAAACCAGGATTGAGATTGAGATCTTCAATTATCCAATCTAGGGTTTAGTTCACATTTTAATTTGAGTGCAAGCTTATTTGCTTAGGTTTAGAGAGTTATGACCTTGGTTTTGAGCCTTATAATAATAGCATTAAGCATGCTTAACTATTGGAGAACCTATTCTTTAAAAGAGGTTTGGGGTTTTCATTGAGTTAGTGTTGCTTATGTTAGTATAGGAATTGATGTACCTTTTTAAGCTAGAGCAATTAGAATTACTAATGTAGAACCTATCCTAGAAGTTACCTTTATACATATCCTTATTACTTCCTCTAATTCTTCTTCTTCTTCTACATCTTCTTCTTCATTTATGAGTGTGATGAACCCATTCTCTTGCCTCTTATAAATGCCCATACTAATAAGCATCTTTTTAAAATTGCCTCATTAATTAGAAGAGGTTGTAAAGGGAAGTTAGCTTTAATTCTCTTTTCCTTAGTCTTTGGGATTATCTTAACATATTTGGCAGTCCTTGCGATATAATGAGCCATTGCAAAGGAGTTGGACTTATAAAATTAGCTTTCCAACCTCTTTATTAACAACTATATAATGTTAAGCTTTTTTTTTATTTACCAAGTACTAAAGGTGAAATAAGCCTTGTATGGTGCAATTACCATTGGATTGCCCCCGTCCATTTTTGTTCCACATAATAAACCTATGAGTTATTTTAGAGCATGGCTTTTAATTTTGAAGGCCTTACTATTAGAGAAGTGGTAGATGGAGTTACTCTTGGTAGTTTGTTACTAAAATTCATACAACCAACTTGCATACAAAGGTTGCTCAAAATAGTTATTATCAATGACCTTAAAGCATAGGGAAAGGTCTTTGGGTGCCATTTTATAGGGTTTCCTAAAAGTTTAAAGTGTATGCCCCTATGGATTTTAGTGAACTTACAATTATCATTAATGGCATCTAAGGTAGCCAAGAATTCTAACGTGAGCTCATTATAAACAAGTTGAACCATCCTTGAGAAAAATTCCCACCTAATGCCTTTTAAGAGTTTTTTTTTTTTTTTTACCTCATTCACAAGCTTGTACCATTTAAATCCTTTTAGTAAATGAACTTACCTCCACTGATATTCCTTTTCACTATTTTGATACCAACTTTAGCTTACTAATTATTAGGAACTCGAATTTGATGAGGTTTAGGCCGTAATAGTTTGTGGAACCTTAATAAAAGCTTTATGCTCTATTTCTTTAATAGTAATAACCTCCACCTTTGTTTTTCCTTTAAGGCCAATTCTAGGCCACTTAGGTGCATGTGGAGTTGAAGAGGGTTTGATAACCAACTTCTTCTTCCTTTTGACATCATGTGTAGAGGTAATCCTATCTTTAGCACTTAAACTGGAGTTGGGTTGAGGGTTCCAATTAGCAATTTCCTTGACTCTTTTGGTAGTAGCAGATTTTAGGCTTATTGATGTTCAAGAAGTTAATTTATAAGTTTAAAGAATTAAAAAAAAAAAAGAGGATAGCATAAGAAGAAAAGTAGGAATTTAACAGTATTAGTGTTTGGGAAAAGTAATTTGAATGATTTGGTAAAATACAGTAGGTTATTTAGATACCTAAAAAGAAAAAATGACAATTGAAACTCCTGACGATGGTTGTAATGTGCGAACCTATGATTATTATAACTAATCATTAGGTCATTTAATTTACTTAGTTTACTTAAACAACCATGTACTATTTGCAATAGTTATTGAGAAAATCCAAAATGTCCATTGAGATTTTAACACGACCATGGAGCATCACAACACATGACTAGGTAATCCTTTTTTGCAAATTCAATAACCTTTTTAACAAATAATGACCATTTTTGTCATTCAACTACTATTTTTAGCTTTTAATGCCTATTGAGGATTTCAATTGATTTAAAGGATTTCAGAAAGATCTTTTAGCGATAGCTAATGAATTTTGTAACTAAATCCAATGATTATAACATCTTGAACTTAATTGAAATTAGACAATTTAACTTTTATATTCCATAATCTAACTTTCAATTACTAAATCTAAACCTTGAATGTGTAATCAATCAATAAAAGCATGGAACAACCAAGTCAAGCAACGAACATAAGGTAAGAGTATTAGGAGTATACCTAGATAAGCTTTCATAAGGTGTTACATCAATCATCCAAATCTCTCTTTTGATTATTTTTCTTTACTGAGAGCTTTAATGAAAATGTCTACTAATTGATGCTTAATATCAATAAATTCTAGTAATACATCTCCATTATGCACATGCTCCCTTATAAAATGATGCCTAATATCTATATGTTTGCTTTTAGAATGCTAAATAGGATTTTTAGTTAGATTGATTGCATTTATATTGTCACACTTGGTTGCAACATGATCCATGACAACATGGTAACTAAGAAGTTGTTATTTCATCCATATGATGTGTGCACGACATTATCCTACTACCATATATTTTGCCTTAACAGTTAACAAACCAACTAAATTATGTTTTTTGCTACTCCAAGAAACTAATGATTCTCCTAATAGTTGACAAGTTCCTGATGCTCTTTTCTTATCTAAGGTGCATACAACAAAATCAGTAAATGAATATGATCTAACTACCATAATCCTAAGTTAGGTGTACCAATCAAGTATTTAAAAATATGTTTAATAACATGTAAGTGTGATTCCTTAGGGTTAAATTGATATCTAGCACATAAACATACACTAAACATAATGTGTGGCCTAAAAGCAGTAAGTGTATAAGGCTACCAATCACACCTTTATACAACTTTTGATATACTGTCTTACCATTTTCATCGATGTGAAGCTTGGTGTCTGTGCTTATTGGTGTCTTACATGGTTTGCTTATATTCATGCCACATTTTTGAGCAACTCCTTTGTATATTTGTTTGATTAATGAAAATTTCCTCTTTTCCTTGTTTGATTTGCAACTCAAGGAAGAATTTAAACTCTCCCCTCATAATCATTTCAAAATTACTTTTCATTACTTTAGAGAATTCTTCACATGAGCAAACATTAGTAGCATTAAAGATAATATTATCTACATATATTTGGGCAATCAAAATATCCCCTTCGTGCTTTTTAGTAAAAAGTTTGTTGTTTACTAAACCTTTTAAGAAACCTATCTTTATCATTAAATTACTCAACCTATCATGCCAAGCTCTGAGAGCTTATTTTAATGGGTTATTGATCCCCTGGATTTTGCTCAATTGTACTATTTAGTCCCCTTATGTAAAAATTATACTAAAATAACCTTTTTATTTTCATTGTGTTATACTCCATTAAAATTATTATTAAATTAATATGAAAAGTCTATTTTGCCCCTTATTTTCATTATATACCATGTCCAACTACACAAACATATCAATATTATAAAGCAACATCTAACCAAAACACAATCATCTTCAATCGAAACAAATTTAACAAAAAAAAAAAAGATAAAAACAAATTCCAATTTGAACCTAAGAATTTCAAAATTAGAATATGCTCATCAACAATCTAAACCAAAATGCAAAAGCACATACTAAAATGTAAAAACACAAAATTTCAAAATGAATATGCTCATTGCCATTTTTTCTCCCTTTTCTCACAATTAAACACAAAAAAACCTTTAAGAAAAAAGATGATGATTTAAAGCCATAATGGAATCAATCAGACATGGAATTGATCACGCTTTGCTCTCTCAAATTTTGGTTCAAAATGATGCATGAAATCAAAATGTATTTTGCCAAAAAAATAAAATCTCATCTTTAATCAAAATAACTAACATCATTGATTCATCCTTATCCTCGATACGTAGCTGCTCCTCATCATACACGTCACTGACCCTAATAGCTCCTTCCATCTTTGATGCCCAACTACTCCTCGATGCCCTCTTGTAATCTACTTCATCTCTATGATAGATTTATACTTTATGTGAAAGATTCCTGCCTAACACTGTCCTCAATTTTGAAAGTCTTCAGCACTTGTGAAAGATTCATACTCCAAGAAAGATTAAAGCCTGGCTGCTCCTTGATGCCCTTTTGAAGAATATGGGTTTTGAAGGTCTTTAGTTTCTAAGACCTTATCTATTGAAAGTCTTTGGTTTATAAGGCCTTTACCATAGGCATAGATGCTCCCATAAGGTGATCTGCTAATGAGGAAATATTGATATGGAAAAAGAAGGAGGGTATTGGAAAGTCAAGACAAAAACATTGTGGGTTACGTTTGGGTTTGTTAGTGGGTTAGGTTAAGAAGATTAAGGGTATTTAGGGTGTTCAGTAAATTAATTTTGACTTTTTATCATTAGACTAATAGAAAAAGAATAGTGAAATAAATGAAAAGACAATTTAATATAACATAATTGAAATAGAAAGACGTTTTAATATAATTTTTAAAAATAGGGGATTAAATAGTATAATAAAGAAAAACCCAGGAGATCAAAGTATTTAACCCTTTAATCCATATAAGGCCTTGGTGAGTTTATAAACATGATTTGGATGTTCATGGCTTTTAAAACTAGGAGGTTATTCCACATACACTTTGTGCTTTATAAACCCATTTATAAATGCACTTTTAACATCCATATGAAAGAGTTTGAAATCCATGTATGCAGTAAAATCCAAGTATGCAACAAATGCAAGTAAAATTCTAATTGCCTTTAACCTTATAATAGGAGCAAAGGTTTCATTACAATCTATGACTTCCTTTTGATTGTAACCTTTGGCTACCAACTTAGCCTTATTCCTAGATTTTACTCCAAGCTCATCATGCTTGTTCCTAAAAACCCACTTAGTTCCAGTGATAGAGTGATTACTAGGTCTTGGAACTAAGATCCAAATCTTATTCCGTTCTAATTGATTAAGTTCTTTTAGCATATCAAGAACTTAATTCTCATCTCTGATAGCTTCATCTACGACTTAGGCTTTGATTGTTCCCGAGCCTCTAACTTTAAAATAATGTTTGTGACAACCTTGTCAAAAGCTAAAACTCCTTCTCCCTCATCATCTAAGACATATTTGCACAACGCTAAATCCTCACATATGCATACTTAAAGAACTAAAGTAAACCATGCCCATAGCCCTAAAATACATATGCATAATTCTAAATACTCACATACATACTTAAAGGCCTAAAGTCAACCATGCTTATATTTATATATATCAAGACTAAGGCAAAAAAGAAATGCACATGCATCATTTATTTCTAGGTCACCAATCTTAAAAGAAGTCATTCTATGATTGCTTCACTCATAGATATATAAGAGCATTATTTTGGCAATGCTTTTATTGTAGAAAGCCATAAGGCATACTTTTGATATGCAAGGCTAAATACTGAAAATATATTTATTCTAACTCCCATAGACCTAAAAGGAAATGGATACTAAAGAGAGTTTAATTTGCAAGTTAGGAACTCCTTTACCAAACACATAAAATGGAGAATCCTAAAATGAAAGGAAGTTGTTTATTTAGAAGGAATACAATTTTTTAAAGACAAAATTGTTATGTTGTAAATTATTCCTTATGTCCCTTATTTTAAAGTTAAGTTATTTTATATATGCACTTGTTTAAGGAGAGTTATATATATATATATATATATATATATATATCTATATATATATATATATATCTATATATATATATATATATATATATATATATATATATATCTGGGTGTTTTGTAGTTTTGTAATGGATTTATTTGTTTGTGAGATTCTCGCGAGCTTT